>CM056380.1:106674604-106707104 GCA_029718625.1 Synaphobranchus kaupii
GTGGTACAGTGTGTGTGTGTGTGTGTGTGTGTGTGTGTGTGTGTGTGTAGTAGACTGTGTGAGTGTGTTGTACAGTGTGCACTAGTGTGTGAGTGTGTGGTACAGTGTGTGTGTGTGTGTGTGTGTGTGTAGCAGAGTGTGAGTGTGTGGCACAGTGTGCAGTAGTGTGTGAGTGTGTTATAGAGCATGTGAGTGTGTAGTAGTGTTTGTGAGTTTGCGGTAAAGTGTGTGGTAGTGTGTGGTGGAGTGTGAGTGTGTGGTACAGTGTGTGTGTGTGTGTGTGTGTGAAGTAGACTGTGTGAGTGTGTTGTAGAGTGTTTGTGAGTTTGTGGTAAAGTGTGTGGTCGTGTGTGGTGGAGTGTGTGGTACAGTGTGTGTGTGTGTGTGTGTGTGTGTGTGTGTGTGTGTAGTAGACTGTGTGAGTGTGTAAGATTTAAGCTCACTGCTGGTGAGAAATATAAACGCAGTAATGATGATTCCTCACCTGCTGCATCTCTCTCTGATATTAACTGCGATGACAGCCGAAACCATGGCAACCAGCCCAATGGAGAACAGCACTGACTTTAGCGCACACAGCGAGAGGCCAGGAGATGGTGTAACAGGAGGGACTGAGCCTACAGGGAAGAAACAACATTACCCAGGATCCCACAGAGCCCACAGGGAAGAACAACACAAGAGCAACATTAATACAGACAATCTTGGAAAATGTAATAGTTTATTGAACACAAAGTACCAAACAGAGCAAGGCACGATTCACTACTAAAATGTACAACAAACTATGTGTGTGTGTGTGTTTGTGTGTGCGTATGTGTGCGCTCGTGGGGGTTTCCATGTTCTCCTGTGTGTGGGGGGTTGCCTCGGACACGTGTTCAGAGAGAAGAAAGAAACTAAAATGGAGGGAGGTTTGAAACTAGCTTTCGCTGGAGCTAGCTAATGGTGGCGCATGAACCATACCATACACATAAGGGATAGCCGTAAGCTTATCGATACGTGTGCGTTGAGATCAGCGTGCAGTGTTAATATTACGACTGGTTAGTGTTTAAAGACAGATCACATGCAAGATACGTTCTGTGCGTGATGCATTAAACCTAACGCAGCGCGGTGGATGGCTTACAGACATCCAAAGTAAAACGGTAACGCAAACTTTCACATAACACACATTAACCATTCAATAGTACAGTTACATACATCCAATCACAAACATGTTGCGTTGCTAACTAATAAGCCATGCCCATGTTACAGCCTTACTTGAATCAAAGTCCTTAAAATGGTTTCCTCCGTTGGATTGCACACTCACAACGAAAGGGGAACCGGTCGCCCAATCCTGTGGTTGCAGTTCGTAGGGTTGTGATAGGGGAACCGGCCGCCTCATCTTGGGTCCCTGGAACAGGTTTCTTTCATCGTCAGGGTTGCAGTTCGTGGGGGTGGATAATGGAACCGGTCGCATTATCTCTCCGGAACTATGCAGTGCCATCCTACTGCAGACCGCTTGCCTCTTTGGGGACTCACTGGCGGTGCTCTTCTGCAGGACAAGTGGCTGCATGTGGTCTGCTTGGTGGTTCTTCTTCACCACCGGGTGCTCGCGATGCCTCCTTGCGTCTCGTCTCCGGTCCTCCGTGGCTGATAGGCGGGGGTAGATGAGCCCGCCTCGCTCAGTTGGATCGGTGTCACGGACGACCGTGCTTCCTTGTGGAGCGAGGGCTCTTCCCCGGGCGTGAAGGCCGCGGGGCCGTGAGACGGGGAAGCGTTGAGTGGACAACTGAACCGGAAGAAACTGCAGGAAGAACTGCGACCGTGTTGCCCCTTTTATAAACTTTATTGCCAGTCGCGCATTTCCCCTGCGCAGTATCACATTACAGTGCGGACGGAAATCACAACTGGTACAACGTGCTACGTCACCAATGTGGAGGAGGAGCCTCCTGTGGACTGTATGGAATTGTAGTTCCTGTTGTCCCTACAGCTTTAAATACATATAAACAACTGACAGATTCACAGATGCCAGACAAACATATCAGAGAGATATATAGACACAATAACCACAGATAGACTTCCAGACCTGATCTGCAGTCTCTACACTTATAGACATTACCCAAAGACAGACACAGACAGACAGACTTCCAGGCTTTATCCACAGACAGACAGACTTACAGAGGTCCTTTGTGGAAACTGATTGCGTCTTTGTGTCGACCCGGTTACTGCTGCTGCAGTGGATGATCCCGTTGGTTGCCGTGACGATGATGTTGACTCCTGACAGCGAGGTTGTATTTTCTACCTGTGTGCAGTGGGCGTGGTCACAGGTGTAGCTGGCCCAGATGTCTTTAGCAGAGCAGTTCACCGACACGTTACAGAACCCTGCAGCAGAGGAGAGTAACTCCACCCTCACCTGGGGTATGGGCGGGGCCTCTGCAAAACAACAACCAATCAATCCACTGGGCCCAAGATGTGACACATAACATCATATACAGTAGTCTCATAATAATCTCATACATCATATCATGAAACATCATAATCATCCCATATATTCACATTTTATCATATAATCTCAGAAATCACTTCATGTGACACAATGTCATGATAGTCTCAGAAATCACATTTAGCTACAGAATTAAACTATTATATACTGTAAATGCATGAGTGTTGATCTGTTCTCGTCTTTTCTGCACACTTGTGTTGTACACATCCCAGTGACTGTAAAACAGTGTAACATCTCTACCTTGAACTGTGAGCCTGTAGGTAGCAACATCTCTCTGTATTCCTTCATCATCTATTATCTTTGCTGTGTAGATCCCACTGTCTCTCTGCTGTACATTCTTCAGCAGGAGGGAGAAATTATTTTTATCAAATTCTGTTGTGGCTTTATTATCTCCATATTTTGTCACATATTTTATCTCATGAATGTACTCCACTACTTTTGTAGAAATATTAAAAGTCCATGACATGGTGCGAAACTGGAGTTCTTCATATCTCTGCACTTCCAGACGAACAAAACCTCCCTTACGTGCAAACGAATCTTCAGCTATGGAAACTGGAAATAAATGGATCAAATTTTCATTTTAAAACTTTAAAACAAACTCAATATACAATATACACCAGATTATATACCATTAAATACATGCAAACAGTTACAAGCTATTATTGCACATCTACACAAGACTTTCTGACGTTAAATCCAACACACTTACAACACGTTACTAGATTCAATGTAGAACAGCTGCAGATATAACCCACACAGGAGCAGTTCCCATACTTTTTAATCTCAATGCTGGGAAGTCACAGGGTGCAAAAACAACCTGGAGCTCCTGGAGCTGACAGAATTTCAGAATGGCCTGTATCTTCAACACAGCATCAAGTACGGCACAAACAATTCCTTTTGTACGAGGCAAATGCAGGTTGTTGGTATGAGAGATTGGAGAAATATGTTATCTTTAGAAAGTACAAAATGCCTACCAAGTAAATGTGTTGCTTTGCGGATAACAAGGGTCACAAAGAGGTATGAACCATACAGAATAAGCAATAAGCAACCTATTTTATAAATATATATTTCAAATAGATGTATTTGAAGCACACTGTACCTGAGATCAGCAGTATAGACACCAGCAGGACAAACATTTTCAGTTTGAGTGTGAGAGTGAGACAGATCTGTGTAACTTCCCCTGTAGCAGAGATGCGGTGCAGTGTGTATGTGTGTGTGCGTGCGCATGTGTCTGTGTGTATGTTGGTGCGTGCGTGTGTGTGTGTGCTGTATGTTGGAATGTATCCATTTCTTTAGCCCACGATTTTCACACAGGAAATGTACTTACGTTTCAGGCTGCAGAGGCTGAAGAGGCTGAGCATCTCCTTCCGTTTCTGTGCAGTAAATAGCACCACAATATGACAGAGTTAATAATGACCATTATAGTCTTCATATGCAGACTCCATGCTGAAAAACGAAAGTGAGCTTAAGCATGCTATAAAAGCATTCATGATGCATACATTTACACGTGTTAATACATTTCTCAATTGTTTACACACTAAAATTTGTGCCATGAACCAAATTCACAAAACTTTTAAGTTTATGTGGAAAAAGAAAGATATTTTCTTCAAAATTATAAGCACATTTCGCTTGTTTTGAAAGAGATTACTTGAGCTGGCCAGTACACTCAAATACTGATGCCTACTAATATAATGGTAATAGTGTCTTTCATGTTTTACACCAGTGTGCAATTGGCATTCATAATGTCTATTAATTTTTTGACTAGTGTTTATAAGTTTTGGAAAAAACTGTTTTGTGTTTTATGTTTATACATGGGCGTAGGATTATGGGGGGACATGGGGGACGCGCCCCCCTCCCCTCCCCCCCCAGTGTTTGAAAAGAGTCGAAATGTCCCCCCCAACCATAATTGATCCCTCTCCCATGTAAAGCTTACAGTCAATAAAAGCTGTAATAACGTGAAAAATGACTTAAATTTATGCGAAAAGATATGTAACGCCCGTAAACATAGTATGAATTATCGACCCACCCCCTCGCTACTTCAAACAGTAGCAATGGTTTATCTCATGGCCACGACAAGTTCCAGGTTATGAAAGCACAAATGGGATATGTAGTCAACAATTAGAGGTGATTGCTCAAGCTGATAATAGCCTACTATGGACTTCAGTTTCCATAACCCAGTGTTTTAGCCAGTGTTTTGTGTAATGTTATGGATATGTTATAGAGATGGGAGGTTCGACTCTTTTTACTAACTCGAGTTTGTATGAGTCACTCACCAAAGAGAGTCGGGTTTTGGAGTCACTCGAGTCATCAAATTTAATTTAAATTAAGTTATTTCGCGGGGGTTGTGACGCTCAAAAAAATGTATCCACCGTTTTACAGCCACTCCTTTTCCCATGATTGTGTGCGAGAAAACTGCTTTTCGGACCTGGAAGTTGTAATTACACGGTTTTAGCACTAAATTGGCTTCAAAGCCCGGCGCTGTTCTGGGGGCTTGCTCAGTACTCTCACTCACGAGTTAGCGAATCAGTGAGTGCGAGTCAGAGCTGCCCAACTCGAGGTGACAGCCACAGTCACTCACCCGCACCCGCTGAACCAACAAGTGCAAATACGAAGGCAAGTATATTCGCAAGTATATTGCGAATACTTTCTACGGCGTCACACAGAGAGTAACATTAGCGGAGCGGAGCAGCGAACTCCAGCAGTCACAAACGAGAACGACTGACCAACACACACTGCAGCATTCAACTCTGAGGTGAAGAAAATAGCTCTGTTATACAAAATATTGGTAATAAAAAATAACTGAAATAACTGTTTTGATTTGAAATGGTTTTATTGTTTCCGTTTAAAAAAGTCCGTCATTCTGCTTAAAAGACGTGAACTGCAGTCAGTCCCATAGATCAGAACGGCATCACACAGCCTGCTAATCAGAAATTACAGACTGTTGAATTTCATGATTGATCAATCAGAATTGAGTAGTAGTAAACTACTAAAAAGGGGCAAATTAAAATTCATGGACGGTTACTGAATGTGGCATGGAACTTGTGAGTGAGTGGGTGATTCGTACGTGCAGCCAGAACTTCAGCTCAGGGCAGGGGGCGGGTTCCGGGGCTGGGAGAGCGAGTAGCCTACTGGGTGACCGAATGAGTGAGTGTTTCGTGCAACCCGAGTCAGACAGCTCCGGGCGGGCTGGGAGAGCAAGTGAGTGAGTGAGTGATTCGTGCAGCCAGACCTTCAGCTCAGGGCAGGGAGAGCGAGTACGGAGTGGAAACGAGCCAAAGTGGTTGCTTTCTCACAGGGCTAGGTTAATGCAGTGATTTACTTGATACATTTCCACAAATACAGTTAATATAAGAGTTGCGCAATAGTGTGAGTAACACGTTGTCTCGCCTCGTCTTCGCAGTTCGCATTAGCAAGTAGGCGGTAGGAGGGGCGAGTCAGTGAACGAGTTAGTGGAGGAGAGGACTTGTCAATCCTGAGTCAGTAAAAAGAGTCGTTCGTTTCGTTCAAACTCGCACATCACTAATGTCAGACCGCAAAAAAAGACGAGAAACTTCGCGGAGTATGAAATCGAGACGCTCGTTACGGGGGTAGAGCAGATGGTTTGTTTGGTGTATAGGCGCCCTTTGCTACGTTTCATTCGTTTCACCTGAAACGGTCCTCTCAACTGAAAATCAAATCAAAATCCCCACAGTGAATAAAAGAACCGCCGACCCAGAAGTTTCCCCATTCAGGTAGGCTAGGCTACTGTAGGCGCTGTTCCTAACCTAGCTAACTACTCCTTATTTTTCTACAGTCTATATATACGTTAAAAAAGTACATGTTTTTTCATAATAACAAGCAATGTATTACAGCCGCGAGTGCGATAACGTTAGGTAGCACTGCTGGACAATGTTGACGTTGCTGGACAATTGAATAGAGAATTTCTTCAGGGTTCATCAGAAAACAGTTGTAGCTTCTTAAATGTAGGCTATTTGGTTCCTAAAAATGTTTATTTTATTGCCCTGCAGTGCAACATGAAAGGCTGATGTGTTCGCAAGCGGCGACACTGTAAGAATCCTGCATCGGAATTATGAGGCTTTTCTTGAAGTTGTAATTAGCCTAATTTAGAAGTTCAGAGAAATGTGAATACCATATTGGGATGTTGACGACAACCACTAATAGACGATGGGGCATCGCTTGCTACGAGCTTCAGAAATCGATTTCTGTAGTCCAGTGAAAAGGGCAGCTCGAAACCTTTACAGAAAATTAGATACATATTTTAGAAACACTATTTCGATTGATCCCACGTTCCTGAGTGGAGAATTTCTTCGCATCGGATTTTAGTCAAAAAACGAACATTTTCTCAGTAAAATAGCGGTGACTGACATCTTGATAATCCAATTAAATCTTTGCTGCCTCTTTTCTTTCACGCGATTGGTGTAAAAAAACACGTAAGCTCAGTGGACCAGCCAATCAGTCTGATTACTGTGGTAACGAGAACTAGAATTTGTCACGTGGTACACTTAGCGCCCTGTCAGCTCCAAGGTGAAGTTGCCCCTAACCACTGCTCTAGGATTAGATTTCTCTGCCCAAATCCTAACCTTAACCATTAGTAGGGGAAAAAATAACTGACCCTGGATCAGTGGCTCGGGGCAACTTCACCCAACACTATGCTGTCAAACCCTCTTTGGTGCTGTCATGTAGCAAAACAATGGCAAAATAATGGCACCTGGTGATGCAAAACGATGTTATGCGCATTGTGATGGGGTTATCGGTGAAATCCGACCATTTAACACAACAACATGGGCAACGTTCTTGCAATGCGTTGATGTTTGGAAGGATCTGTTAGGCTATCAAAGTGACATTGCACGCACTTTCTTACACGAGCATGCACATCCAGGTGGTGTAGCCTACCCAATGAGGGCGAGTGTCACAAGACCTGTTATCGGTAAAAGCAAAACAAAAGCGTGCATTTTTATTGCCTGGCAAGTTACGCTACACAATGAGAGATGTCAATAAGGTAGACTATAATACAAGGTAGAATATAATACATAATACATTATATAGAACAAATTGTTTAATACATCATAAGTTATAATATACATGTTAAAATGCAAAGTAGCCTACGTTTTTGGGCGCGTTTAACGCATTGACGTTGCATAAGGCACCTTTAAAGTAAAGTAAAATATTGGCTTAACATTTTCAGTATTCAAAATGTTCTGTTATGCATATTTATGATCCGCAGGTCTTTTTGCTGTCATTACCTGTTGACCGAGTCACATTTGATGGGCCCTCGATCTTTCCCATATTTGTATATAGGCTACTTTGCATTTTAACATGTATATTATAACTTATGATGTATTAAACAATTTGTTCTATATAATGTATTATATATTATATTCTCAAATACCCAAAATGTTAAGCCAATATTTTACTTTACTTTAAAGGTGCCTTATGCAACGTCAATGCGTTAAAAAAAAGAAGTTTTTCTTGTGTTAACTATTGGGACGCACCCCCTAACTAACTCTAAATGCACCGTAGGCACTTCCACGTTCCCCCAACACAAAGGGTGCGTCCCAATACTCGAAAAATGCAACCTTTCCTCCTCCACTACCACCTCCTCTCCTCCTTTCCTCCTCCACTACCACCTCCTCTCCTCCTTTCCTCCTCCACTACCACCTCCTCTCCTCCTTGCCCCGGAAACGGATCTTTGTGTTTTAATCTAATGTTGCTGATTACATCTTAATTACATATTAATGGCTACATATTAATGTCTCGACGCAAACCGAAATGTCAGGTACATTGTATACTCTACACGCAAATACTTGTACTCAAAACGTTCAGACAGTTTTGCATACTTCTGGGTAGGAGAGGTGGGGGAGTGGAGGAAGGGAGGTGGGGAGTGAAGAATATTGGGATGCAGCCTCAGCAAAACAATACAGAAGCCCCGGAAGATACCTGCAAGGTAAAGGAGAACATAGTTCTGTGGGTGCGCCCGATGAGTAACAGGGCAAATGAAAAGACGGAACGGAGGAAAGTAAATCCGATAAGACTGCTCTATCGTCGCAAAGAACGACCGCAGAAATAAAGAAAGGCTGCGCAGCCCATGACAAATGATGGTTAATGTAGCTATTGTTTCACTAGAAACATAAATGCGCTCTTATTCAGCGAAAATAAACAAGGTTATTTTAAGGGGGAACATGTTTTTAATCCCATGTCTTATTTATGTATTGGTTTTAAATTAAATTATGAAATAAACCTATGCCAAAAATAACAAAACATGTAATCACTTGACTCAAATCATGTGAATCTACTGAATCAACTCAACTTCTAGTCATATTTGTCTTCATTTTCATCTTCAATAAAAATGTATTTCGGGAAATCAACATAAATATTGTGCTTAAAATGTCAGTTTTATGGACAATAACAGTCCTCATATGTAATTTTAATGTGATATAAGGACTGTTCTTGCAGCTTTTAAACTTGCATTTTCCCAACATTCGATCAATGATAGGAGTAGGACTCTGACGGCACCTAAAACAGATCAGTGCAGCTGATATGGTCACCCGCCATATAACTTAAAAGTCTCAGCTTATTGGTGAAAGGTTTAAACGTATTTTGAATATTGACATGTCAGGCTCCAATCGCGTTTAGTATGACGAGCGTGCCGTAACGATTAATTAGCAAATAACAATGCTGAATAGCCTACTTTGCTAAATTAAATTACTCACTTAATTTACATAGCAACTGTATGCCCAGATTACACGGCCTCGACAGTGGCAAATCAGGGAAATCACTGAATGACGATTCAGAACATAATAACTTAATTACTAAAGATTTAATTCCATCTTCGACTTGGACATTTGCCGTTTATCGAGGGTGTGACAGAAATCTTCGGTGCCACTGACCACAATCGAACAATTTCACTTTTACCATTCGATTGGACAAGTAACGTTAGCAATCAATTTTGTATGGGTTAATGCTATTGCTTTCTGCAAGCTACATCATTCTAGCCTCTTATGGGGATCAATAAAGGCTAATAAAGGTGAACAATACTTACTTCTTGTAAGTTTTATCACCACTGCAGCGAAGCAAAAAAGTAAACAAACTCCGTTTTCTATCAGGAATGTAGCCTAATTCAATATTACATTACATTCATTTAGCAGACGCTTTTATCCAAAGCGACGTACAGTAAGTGCGTACAGAGACATCATCAAGATCTACAGAACAGACAAGGCAAAGCACATCCTTCGCATAATGTAGCAGCTATCCCTTGCAATGAACGTCGACTGTAGTTCACAGTAAGCTGTGGGCAAATCAGCAACACCACACTTCCATTCCAAATACTAGTATAAACTATAATAAACAGACAGGAAAACACAGGGAACTAGTAAACAGGGAACTGATATTCCTAGGTGAGGATATCAGTCAAGGTGGAGTCTGAAGAGGTGTGTCTTCAGGCCTCGACGGAATGCAGGCAGGGTTGGAGTAGAACATAGGGGAATGGGAAGTTCATTCCACCACTGAGGAGCTAATGTGGAAAAACTCCGCAGTCGGAACAAGCGAGAGCCTTTGACACGGAGGGGGAAGTGCCAGTCGCCCTGCTGTAGAAGAGCGAAGTGGTCGAGCAGGAACATAGTTCTGGATTGAGTCCTGCAGGTAGGCGGGGCCTGTCCTATTGGCTGCGGTGTAGGCTAGGGTCAGAATTTTGAACCTGATCCTGGCTGCAACTGGCAGCCAGTGGAGAGACCTCAGCAGGGGGGTTACATGGGAAAATTTCGGGAGGATGAACACAAGCCGGGCAGCTGCATTCTGGATCAGTTGAAGAGGCAGAATGGCGCATTCCGGTATTGTCAAGTTCACATGAATTCACTGCTGTCTACGTTCTAATTAAGCTCCGGTTTGCCCTCCCTAGAGAGCATGTGGGGGCGGGACTGATACAGACAGATAGGCACGTTGCTCTATCATCATGATCGCATTGTTTTAAAGCGGAGGCTAGTGGTCGTAAATGTACACGCATAGCGAATCGCACCTTGTTAATCAAAACTATTTTATTAGAATCGGCTGGACGAGTAGTTGGCTGTTTGGCCGGCAGCCGGCGCTTATGCAAAGCTTTGTAGTAATGGCCATGATTTTGGAATGAGATGTTAGATGAGCAGGTGTCCATATACTTTTGGCCATGTAGTGTACATAGTGCAGACTGTCAGAGAGCCAGTGATGTTACCTGGAGGAAATGGATGTGATCCTCTGTGTGTGAAAGCTGCTCCAGCTCAGCGTCTCTCCTCCTCAGCTCAGCAATCTCCTGCTCCAGTCGCTCCAGGAGTCCTTCAGCCCGACTCACTTCAGCCTTCTCCAGATCTCTGATCAGCTCTTTCACCTCAGAGCACCTTCTCTCAATGGAGCGGATCAGCTCAGTAAAGATCCTCTCACTGTCCTCCACTGCTGCCTGTGCAGAGCGCTGTTTGGAGACACATGTGAGATGTGTCATGTGTCGTGTCTGTTCTCACATGACATGTCTTTTCCAGATAGTTTAGGCAAGGTAGGATGTCTACCCATAGTTGCCTACCTTTTCCCAAGCAAAGTAGCTCACACGTGCTCAAAAAGGCTGTACATTACATTACAATATTACATTACAATCATTTGGCAGACGCTTTTATCCAAAGCGACATACAGTAAGTGCATATTGAAGGTCATTGACGCGACTACAAAGCAAATCCGACAAAGCAATAGTAATAAACATGAGAAGTACACACAGTCAGCTATACATTCTGCACTATAGAATAACCAAAAAACACAAGTTAAATAGAAAACAGGAAGCGAATACTATAGACAGTGTTTCAGCTGAGCGCAGCAGAGTGGGGAGTTCATTCCACCACTGGGGAGCTAGGGTGGAAAAACTCCGCAGTCGGGACGAGCGGGAGCCTTTAACACGGAGGGGGGGAAGTGCAAGTCGCCCTGCAGCAGCAGAGCGAAGTGGTCGAGCAGGAGCGTAGTGTAGAAGTCGCTAGATAACGTCATACCCTAAACTGCATAGCCTATGCATGGCATCATAATGTACTCATTTGCATATTAAAATGTGTGTTACATTTACTGAAAAGATGCCAAGAATAGAATAAATATTTTATTTTTATAAATGACAGGGATTTCAAACCTGGAAATTACTTTACTGTTCATTAAAGTTTGTCAAATAAATCGCATTAAACATGTGTTCCAAGAAACTGGATATTTTAATAAAAGTTTAAAATGGCTGTAATTCATCAAGGGTCTGAGGTATCAAATGAGGCTCAAACCATCACTCTGCTGCCAGATATGCAGTAGATATGGATGGATCACTTTAAGGGCTGTTTCTCCTGACAAAGTTTCCTATTGAACTCTATGGAAAAATAAGTCAGGAGAAGAAACCCTTCAAGTTATCCATCCATATCTACTGTATTTCCGCCAGCAGAGTGATGATTTAAGGCTTGTTTGATATGTCAGACCCTTGATGACTTAGAGCAGTGTTTCCCAAACTTTTTTTCTGGGGACCCACTTTTTAAAAATGACAAACCATCGCGACCCAAAATCCTGAGAAGAGCGAATTTGTGCATAAATGAACATTCCTGACCATTTTTATTACCATTTCCGCATCACCTTATAGGTAAACCAGCCATTTCAAAGAGATATTATGTTTGATAAATCACAACTTCGTTTTATGCATGTGTTATTGAAAATATATACACATGTTAAATACTTTATAAATGCGACCAAATAAATGCATTTAGGCGGAGTTAACAGGTGATCTAATTGTTTTTATTTCCTCTCTTCAGTAAAACAATATACACATTAATACTTGAGACAAAATAAGTGCATTTAGGCAGAGTTAACATGGCAGGCTCTCGTTGTTTCCTCTCATCAGTAAAACAAACAATGTACGCTAGCCTTTCATATTAGATTCAATGTTATACGTGCAATTATCAGAACAATACGAACATACGAATACGAGTGTGGTAGAAATAACAACGCGCTCCCTCTTGTGGCTTAAAGGTGCACTGCAGATTTAAATCTTTAAAAAAAGACTATGGAAGAAATTCTGCAAATTTATTTTGCGACCCGAAAAAAATCTCTTGCGACCCAGTCTTCACCAGTATTCATTTCCACCTGTGGGTCACCAGTATTCATTTCCCTCCGTCTGAATGAATGTAGCAACGAGTCTTGGTGTATTCTACATTTCAAACATTTATCTGAAATATTTTTAAATTTGTGAATTTTGTTTCTTGTATAATAAATTCTTGTTGTAAGTTTAAATTGTATCAGCCTCAGCTTTTCATTTATTATCGCTTCTTGTGTATTTTGTATATATTTTTTCCAATATGTTTTAATATCATCTTGAACCAAATCTTTATTCCATTTAGTTATTATATTATCTAATATAGCTGTAACATTATACACTTGCAACAATACTTTATATGTTTTACTTATAATAAATAATCACTATTCGCTTTATCAAAGAGAATGCTGTCCAATTCACTCTTATTATCTGAAGAAATTAAAAAATTATGTTTCATAAAATTTTTAATTTGCAGAAATGAAAATTATTCCTTATCTGATAGATTTTTTGGATTCATATAGAAAATTCTGAATTACAGTCAAAAAATTTACTCTTAGAACTTTTCTCAAAGAATAAAAGTAAAAATGTAGATAACTATTAAAAATAATACAATTCAAAACTTTAAGAAAATGAAAAAACTTTTAAAAGAATCTATAATAATTCCTGGCAGCTTACCATTATGGAATAATTATTGGATACAAATTCTAAATAAACCACTTTGTTGGACTTCTTGGGAAGAAAATGGAATCTAAAAGATCTATTAAGTAATAATCAAGTGATACCCTTTGAGGAATCCAGCTTCGTTTCTTGCCCTAATAACTTACAATTTCAAAGGCAAAAGAAAAATTACGTGTAATATAGGAGCTCTGCTTTGGTTTAATTTCATTGCCCTGCAGCAAATTTATTTTTAAGACGTGTTGTGTGTTGGATGTGTTGGAAAATAATTTAATTACTTGCACATGATTGGGATAACAGAGCAGGCTTGTATATTTGTGTACATGTTAGGTAATTCCTCATGCTTAGAGTTTAACCATGCGTTTGCATTTTATTTCAGTGCAATTTCTCCTGTATACATATTTAGGCCTCCATTTTGTGAAAGACACAGAGATGTATTTGCAGTTTGTGTGCATTTTATCTTTTATTTCAGTACACTGCATGACTGCAACAGGGCTACTACTTTATATTTGTTGAATGAAGAATAATTGAATATTAAAATAAGATTTTGGCTTATTGTCAATTTGTAACCTGACCATTTCAGCAATACACAGTCATATCACATAACTTAGGCGTACTGTATAGTTGGTATAAGTTATTCTCTGCAAATTTCAGTTGTGTGCAAATATTAGTATATTATAACTTAGGTATAGATATCGAAGTGTAACCCAGTGCATCAAAATCAAATCCAATTGTAAAATCTTTGCCAATACCCAGTACTAGTGCGTGTGTGTGTGTGTGTCACCCTGTCTGTCTCTGCCCCACCCCTGCCTCCTCTCTACACCTCCTCTATCTGGACCACCTGCTCCACTCTACACCTCCTCTATCTGGACCACCTGCTCCACTCTACACCTCCTCTATCTGAACCACCTGCTCCACTCTACACCTCCTCTATCTGGACCACCTGCTCCACTCTACACCTCCTCTATCTGGACCACCTGCTCCACTCTACACCTCCTCTATCTGGACAACCTGCTCCACTCTACACCTCCTCTATCTGGACCACCTGCTCCACTCTACACCTCCTCTATCTGGACCACCTGCTCCACTCTACACCCACTCTACACCTCCTCTATCTGCACCACCTGCTCCACTCTACACCTCCTCTATCTGGACCACCTGCTCCACTCTACACCTCCTCTATCTGCACCACCTGCTCTACTCTACACCTCCTCTATCTGGACCACCTGCTCCACTCTACACCTCCTCTATCTGCACCACCTGCTCTACTCTACACCTCCTCTATCTGGACCACCTGCTCCACTCTACACCTCCTCTATCTGGACCACCTGCTCCACTCTACACCTCCTCTATCTGCACCACCTGCTCCACTCTACACCTCTTCTATCTGCACCACCTGCTCCACTCTACACCTCCTCTATCTGCACCACCTGCTCCACTCTAGACCTCCTCTATCTGCACCACCTGCTCCACTCTACACCTCCTCTATCGGCACCACCTGCTCCACTCTACACCTCCTCTATCTGCACCACCTGCTCCACTCTACACCTCCTCTATCTGCACCACCTGCTCCACTCTACACCTCCTCTATCTGGACCACCTGCTCCACTCTACACCCACTCTACACCTCCTCTATCTGGACCACCTGCTCCACTCTACACCTCCTCTATCTGCACCACCTGCTCCACTCTACACCTCCTCTATCTGGACCACCTGCTCCACTCTACACCCACTCTACACCTCCTCTATCTGCTCCACCTGCTCCACTCTACACCTCCTCTATCTGGACCACCTGCTCCACTCTACACCCACTCTACACCTCCTCTATCTGCTCCACTCTACACCTCCTCTATCTGCTCCACCTGCTCCACACTACACCTCCTCCATCTGCACCACCTGCTCCACTCAACACCTCCTCTATCTGCAACACCTGATTATTTTTCAGTTTTTCAGTTTTTAAATCCTGTTTTGCAGTTAATATTACCAGTCATTTTCCCTTCATATATCTGTGAACATAGTCATCCATCTTAGAGCATGCCACTGATTGTAAGGCCTTTATTTTATAAAATAATGTTGAGTTAAATGGAGTCAATCACCGTATTCTACAATCCTGTTTTAATAATAAAGGGTTAATTATTTTGAAGCAGTTCATAAACAATTGTCCATTCCAATTCATTGATTAATAGGGTCTAAACCCAAACTTTATTAATTATACAGTGAAGATCTGCACATCATAGAAAGAAAGCAAAGCTCCAGGAATTAATAAGAAAAGTGTAAAACAAATGGAATTACATAATTCTTCTGGTTTTAAATTTAGGTAATGAACATACATGAGAATGCCTGTTACTGCTTTTAACGTTGTGAACAATTAGGTTTTGAAAGAATATGGGATTTTGTACATTTAATTTAGTTATAGAATTTGAATTATATCATTAACTTTCACTTATATTCGTTTCTGTGTTATTGAATTACCCTTTTTTTCCCTTTTTGATTTGATTACTGCTGATTTTGATTTTCTCTCCCTCATCCCAGATCACACAGTTTTACAGAGGATCCATAATAAACCCTAAACCCAGGATAGAGGGGCTGAGTGAATGTGGTCTGGACTCTGTGCAGGAGGGTCATTGTGCCAGAGACGCTGTAGAAGGACAGAGTTCCTGCCCTGTGATCCAGGTACACTCCTATTCTGGAGGAGGAGGCAACAGGGATTTCAGTGCTCTCTCTATTGTGCCAGAAATCGTAACTGGAGGGAGAGCAGAACAAACTCCAGGATTTCTCATTAAATCCCAGAGCAATGTCATCACCGTTTCCTTTCCTGCTGATCTCTTTATATGACACTGCTATAAAAGCCCTCTGCCCACTCCACTCAGCCTCCCAGTAACTGCGTCCAGACAGACCCTCTCTGCACAGCACTTGCTCATAGCAGTCAAATCTCTCTGGATGATCAGGATATGACTGGATCTCTTCCACATGGGTCGCCTCTCTGTTCCCCTCAGACAGACGGAGGTTTTTATGCGCTGTGTTGGGGTCCAGTGTGAGCTGACAGGTATCTGATAGAGGAGAAGTGATATTTTGCATATTTTACATATCTATCATATTGAACCAATTTTAATGTAATATTTTCTTGCGTGTCCTTTTCCAAACACTTAGCATTTTATACTGGATTTTATCTTTTTTCAGTTACTTTTTCTCTCTATTTTATCCCCCCCACCCTTTCAACCACTATAACTATGATCTTAATTATTTTTATATTACTGTATTTTGGTTGTGTAACTTTGTTCACAGTCCTATTGTAGGACTTATATTATCATATATGATCCATATGTTTAATACCAGAATAACTGGAGCTGAATTAACAGGGATCTGAAGAGAAGATGCGGTCCCTAAAGTGAGTAAGTTATAAATATAGATAATTATTCAAATCATATTTTTCTTCATATTACCTCATAATCTCATGTTGCTTCAATCTGTTCATTTAGGTTGTTATTTGTTAATTTAAGTCTGTTGTTAATTTAGGTCTGTTAATTGTAAATTGGTCATTGTTTCATTTTTCCCAACTCAAATCCAGAAATCTTTACCGGTGTAACAGAGTAAAGACTGTGTGTGTGTGTGTGTGTGCGCGCGCGTGTGTTTGTGTGAGTGAGTGAGTGAGTGAGTGAGTGAGTGAGTCTTAATGTGTTTGTGTCATCTGAGAGTTTCAGGGCGAGCACTCACACTGTAAGAAATCATCTCTGGTCAGGGGCTCTACAGCATGGACTTCTTTCACTGCAAGGGACAGAGTGAGAGAAAAGGACAAAAAGGAAGATGTATATATATATACGTATAGAGGGGGGAGGGGAGAGAGAAATTTAAGGATAAGGATGGAGGATTATGCCATCTGCCATCTGCCATCTGGCCACACAATAAAGCCCAAACTTGGGTTACTTTGTTTTTTAAAAATTATTATTATTATTTTTCCTGCTGATTTCATCATCAAAAATGCTCCATGCCCTCAAAGAATAATTCTCCCAATTGGATAACAAATGTTTGCTATATGTTTCAATGGTTGACGGGACGTGTTTTAAAGGACTGTATCGGCATACACGGTAGAAGTAAGTAGTTATGGTTTGTATGTCAGTTGGTATAACTAAAAAGCTTGTGTTTGCAAGGAGCTACAGAACCCCTTCAAGACTTTTCATAAACACATGTATTGAACATTCTGATATAATTTGAATATCAATATTGCATAAGGAAAATTTATAAATACTTACTTAAATTGTCATGAATGGTGAAATTGACCGTCATTTATCTTGGCAATAGGCTATGCTTGGTCATGCGTATAGGCTACATTGTTGGGAAAAGACAAGAGGCTTCCATAGCTTACGTTATGCGCTTGTGTTTGCCTAGTAAATGTAATCGGTATTATGGTTTCACATGGTCACATTGTTACATGTGAAAAGCATAACATGTGCGCATCGTTTTTGTGGAAAATACATTAAAACATTTTTTTTTAAATTCTTTGTTCAGGCCAGGCCTTGAACCCCGATGTTCAACGCAAGATTCGGCCACGCTAACCACAACACTATAACACAGCTACATGCTGGCAATCTTGGACCATATCCCATGACCATGTTGGCTTACTGACCTCTGTTTAAGTATAATTGAAACAGTTAACAGTTGTTTAACATTGTTTGATTTCTTAGCATTTGCAATAAAAGAAGACGTAATTTAATGTGAAAAGCATAACATTGTTTTAGCACCGTGTTTTTGTAGAAAATAAATAAATTATTTTTTGGAAGCTGGTTGGGCTCAAACCAGCATGGTAGTCTGTTGCTGTAACCACCAAGCTAATGGTGCTTTCGCATTTTGTGGGGCAGTTAAGCATTCAGTCTATACCCTGCAAACTTTGATGAGACTATGATCAGACGTTCTCATTGGCAGATCAGATGTTGTTATCCAATGGGGATAATTATTCTTTGAGGGCATGGAGCATTTTTGATAATTAAATCGGCACAAAAAATAATAATAAGAAGAACCGCAAAATAACCCAAGTTTGGGGCTTTATTGTGTCGATGTGTGAAGTTGTACCTGGATTCTGTGTGGTTACATGAGGTCAAAACGCACAGACGTTAATGTTTTTAAGGGCTGAGGGTCTGTGGTCATTGTGGTTATTTCTGTAGGAAACCCTGAAAAGTGGCAAACTCTCTGTGCTCTATAGGTATGGGGCATGCCCCGCCAAGCTTGGCGGATGGCATACCTGCCATCCAAATATCACACCAAAAAACATTTTCAAAGTACAAAAAATGCCAAGTTACTCACATATAGCCTTCAAAGCATGATCTGTAAGTCATTAAAACTTTCAAAAACTAGGCCTGCCGTTAAAAGTATTGATATGAAAATGAAAATCAAAGTTACAATAAAAAATATTGGTTATATCGTAGCTCACACTAATTAAACTAGCTCTATTCCGAAGCAATGCTCCCCAATATTTCCTGAATTATTAGCCCTAGTTAAAGTAACGTTAGTTAACAGCAGAAACGCAGCGGTCCATTCATGAGAAAAACAATAAATCTGCTTACATGAAATCCATATGGCTCCCCTTTGTGACTTTTCCTAAACACATGTATTGAACATTTTATAATACAGCCTAAATTCCTGAGCCATAACATAATTAAATCTAGAGAGAGACATGCATACACAATACATGCAGCTTGCGTATCCTGCAGTTGTGAACTTTCTTTTGACCACATTCTCTTGAGATGGTAAGATGACAAAACACAGGGTCAAGTTAGATGACATAATTTAGGAGTTTGGATAGCATTGCTTTGGAGTAGAGCTAGTTTATTTAGTGTGAGCTACAAGCGGCAATATTTTTTGTCGTAACTTGGCCTCATTTTGATATCAAGATTTTTAATGGCAGGCCTAGTTTTTTGCAAGTTTTAATCAATGTTTAGGGTAGACATGAGTAACTTGGCATTTTTGTACATTGAAAAAGTTTTTTTATTCAGATAATATTTAAACTAAGATGGATTCATATTCTGAGTGATTTCAGTGTAACTGACATCCATCCATCCATCCATCTATCCTTTATCTGCCCATTGGTTTTGCGTGGAAAAAAAGGATTTCTGTTGTTAAAATTTTTAACAACCTGATTCAGAAACTTTGAACAACTTGAAGACGTCCTCCAGTCGCTCTTTCAGTTCAGAGACAGATTTCCTCACATCCTCAAAAGAGACACGTGGACTGACAGTGATGCTGGGTAAGTCTCCAGGTCCAGGAGAGGCACAGAGAGACTGCCAGCTCTGCAGACAGACAGACAGACAGACAGACAGATAACACTCTCAATGCAGATTCCTGTGCAGATAACAGGAGCAGATATTTGTAAAAGAGGAACACACCTCGCCATGTATGTACAATGTACATAGTGCAGACTGTCAGAGAGCCAGTGATGTTACCTGGAGGAAATGGATGTGATCCTCTGTGTGTGAAAGCTGCTCCAGCTCAGCGTCTCTCCTCCTCAGCTCAGCAATCTCCTGCTCCAGTCGCTCCAGGAGTCCTTCAGCCCGACTCACTTCAGCCTTCTCCTGATCTCTGATCAGCTCTTTCACCTCAGAGCGCCTTCTCTCAATGGAGCGGATCAGCTCAGTAAAGATCCTCTCGCTGTCCTCCACTGCTGCCTGTGCAGAGCGCTGTTTGGAGACACAGAGAGAGGAAGGCTGTACATTTTAATTAGGCCTTTCACACAGCTCTTACTGGGGCCCCAGACAGCCTGTTCCCCACAGTGTGGCTCAGTGGGATTGAGCCCCACAGGGCTGGAAAGTGGCCCAACACTGGGCTCCTCACTGGCTGACTGGAGGAGAGCCTTGACTGAGCCCTGAAATGGCTCTCCCAGCAGCCAGCTGTTGTCTTCTCCTTTGGTCAGTACCCACCTTGAATGACTGCACAGCCTGTCTCAGATCCTGCAGCTCCTTCTCTCTCTCCTGGATTCTCTGCTGGAATTTACTCTGTGTTGCCCCCAGCTGCTTCTGTGGATAGATTATTTTCACAGTTATATTATAGAACACTGCGTTCACATTTGTTAAATAATATCATCATGTTTAACACTAAGCATTAACACGATTTGAAATTCTGCAGGTCAGTGTGTAGACGTTTAGTGGCTTTATAGGTAAAGCTTCTAAACTGTGAACTAGCTGCTCCAGCAGTGTTCATTCCCATCCCAGGGAGTGAATAGGGGGGGGGGGGGGGGGGGGGGTGAACAGAGCTGTCACAGAGAGCTGACTTGGGTTCACTTCCTGCTCTTACTGCTTTATAACTGTGGACTTCAGTACTTCAGTTCAGTACTTCTTTAAATTTAAAAATCATTTCAAAATGTACTTCATAAATGTATTAAACAAATTAAATAAAACACCGGTCAGAAGCCTACATATTGTAATGAGCCAACATAATATAAACATGAGTGTTGTATGTAAGAGTTTCAGTCCTTACCTGTTTCTCAGTCCTTTCTGCTTCAGCTGAGACTGTTTTATGGCCGATGTGTTCATCCATTGTACACAGCAGACAGATACACTGCGGATCGGTACGACAATAAACCTCCAGCAGTTTGGCATGATGAGAGCAGATCTTCTCCTGCAGGTTTCCAGTGGCTTTGACCAGTTTGTGCTTCTTAAAGGCAGGAGATTCATAGTGAGGCTGGAGGTGAGTTTCACAGTAAGAGGCCAGACACACCAGACAGGACTTGATGGCTTTGTGCTTTCTTCCAGTGCAGAAATCACACACCACGTCTCCAGGTCCAGCGTAACAGTGAGCAGGAGGAGTAGCTTGGAGTCCTATCTTCTTCAGTTTCTCCACCATTTCAGCCAGAATGGTGTTTCTGCCCAGAACCGGCCTTGGGGTGAAGGTCTGTCTGCACTGGGGACAGCTGTATACACCAGCATGATCATGCTGATCCCAGCAGTCCTTAATACAGCCCATACAGTAACTGTGTCCACAGGGAATAGCCACCGGATCCTTCAGTAGATCCAGACAGATCGGACAGCTGAACTGCTCCTGATCCAGTAAAAATCCACCTTCAGCCATTTTACTGCTCACACTCTAACAGAGAGTTTAGTTTTGTTTCTCTGAAACTGTCTGACAGTGGGAGTAACTTCCTGGTTCTCCCCACAGCTGCAGGAGGTGTGGTGTTGGACTGAGGCCAGGCTGAATAGCAAGAATAGCAAAGAAGAGATTTACTCATAAATTTGACACAAACACAAGCCTGCGTGTGACGGGTGACCAGTTTTTTTGCCACTAACCTTGAAACGTAGCTACAGTTGGGTTAAAGGGCATCTTTCAGGTCAAACTCCACTAAACGGTGTTCAGCACATAGCTGTAGTAATCTAATGTGTGTGTGACTTAAACACATTTCAGAAACCTTAATTAATCAAGAGACTGGATGTAAGAAATAAAACAGCACAGTGCAGTTTGTACCCAGGACAGTGTGAAAACCTGTTCGGAGATTCACGACCCCCCTGTGAACCTGTTCTTGTGACCCCCCCCCCCCCCCCCCCACATACAGAGAAGACGGCTCCTTCCCAGAATCCCCCACACTGCATTGATCATGAGGGCTGTTCAAGGTGAGGAATCTGGTCCTGCTGCACCTGAACTCCAGCCACAGCAAGGGGAAGCAGGTGGAGGAGATATGCCACACCTGCCCTTCCAAGAGAGACTGCAAAACCAGCACAACTGGTTACTAATGCAGAAAGCACATCTGCAAGTCACACACACACACACACACACACACACACACACACACACACACACACAGACTCTCACACACTGTCATTCACGTGCATGAGAGGCTGTGTCTGAGCAGAGAAGACTCAGAAGCAGTTTTTAAAAAAAGTTTTTATTTAGCCAAAAATACCAATTTAAATGCAATTCATATACCGAATATCAAAACAAAAATCCAAAAGAGATCCATATAACACAAAAATCAAAAGGACATTTTCTACAGACCAGGGCAATGTACAGAAGCCATGCAGAGACTAATCAGGCTGCAGTGTTAATGGAGAGACTGAATGAATGGGGAGCGGCACGGTGGTGCAGTGGTTAGCACTGTCGCCTCACAGCAAGAAGCTACTGAGTTTGAATCCCGGCCAAGGCCCTTTCTTTATGGAGTTTGCCTGTTCTCCCCGTGTCCGCGTGGGCTTCCTCTGGGTAACCCCCCCCAAACAGCCACCGACATTGTCACAGCACAGAGAAGGATGTCTTAACTGAACACACAGACCAGCTTCTTTTCTTTATTTAATAAATTAAAAAAACATCATAATAATAATGTCTGGCATTTATATATCGCCTTTCTCGATACTCAAAGCGCTTTACAATGATGAGGGGGGAAACTCGCCTCAACCACCACCAATGTGTAGCACCCACCTGGGCGATGCAACGGCAGCCATTTTGCGCCAGAATGCTCACCACACATCAGCTGAGGTGGAGAGGGAGAGAATAATTTTTTTAGCCAATTAAACTGGGGGATGATTAGGTGGCAGATTGAAAGGGCCAGGGGGGAAACCCCGAGGCTGTGTCCGAATCAGAGCCCTACACCCTTTTGAGGGCGCATACTTGAGTCCACTTCGTCAAAAAGCTTTTGAGTGGGCGACTTTTTCTCACAAATGGGGGCACTTAAAATATCAGGATGAACCCCTTATTTCCGGGGTTTTGTTGAGGGAATTCAGGAGCACACTCATCTGCAGAACTGTGCACTCACCCGACAATTTCAGTAAGTAACTCGGAAGTAAAACCGTAAAAGACGTAGAGCGTACATGCATATCTATGGTACAAGAGTGGGTCATATTACGAAATACTCTTTATTTTTGTTAATTCTATCTTCATTCATAGTCTACACTTTGTAACAACTGTCATATGTTAACTTATTGATATTCCCAATAAAAAATAAAAAATTTAAAAAAGATATTACGAACTACTTCCTCACTAGTTTTGAAAGGGTTTTGCAGGATTTCTTTCGCACACTGCTTGCAATGTGAGGGGACAGGGCACATAGTAGACAGGCTTATTTGACCAGAGGGAAGACTGCCCCCTACTAGCCCACCAACACCACTTCCAGCAGCAACTTTCCCCCAGAGGTCTCCCATCCAAGTACTAACCAAGCCCACAACCTGCTTAGCTTCAACCATTCAGCAGGAGCAGATTGCATGGTGGTATAGCTGCTTAGCTTCAGCCATTCAGCAGGTGCAGATTGCATGGTGGTATAGCTGCTTAGCTTCAGCCATTCAGCAGGTGCAGATTGCATGGTGGTATGGCTGCTTAGCTTCAGCCATTCAGCAGGAGCAGATTGCATGGTGGTATGGCTGCTTAGCTTCAGCCATTCAGCAGGTGCAGATTGCATGGTGGTATAGCTGCTTAGCTTAAGCCATTCAGCAGGAGCAGATTGCATGGTGGTATAGCTGCTTAGCTTCAGCCATTCAGCAGGTGCAGATTGCATGGTGGTATGGCTGCTTAGCTTCAGCCATTCAGCAGGAGCAGATTGCATGGTGGTATGGCTGCTTAGCTTCAGCCATTCAGCAGGTGCAGATTGCATGGTGGTATGGCTGCTTAGCTTCAGCCATTCAGCAGGCGCAGATTGCATGGTGGTATAGCTGCTTAGCTTCAGCCATTCAGCAGGTGCAGATTGCATGGTGGTATGGCTGCTTAGCTTCAGCCATTCAGCAGGAGCAGATTGCATGGTGGTATGGCTGCTTAGCTTCAGCCATTCAGCAGGTGCAGATTGCATGGTGGTATGGCTGCTTAGCTTCAGCCATTCAGCAGGCGCAGATTGCATGGTGGTATAGCTGCTTAGCTTCAGCCATTCAGCAGGTGCAGATTGCATGGTGGTATGGCTGCTTAGCTTCAGCCATTCAGCAGGAGCAGATTGCATGGTGGTATGGCTGCTGGCAAAAAACATAATACATATAATAATAATATTATATTCAAAACATACCATATGCACTTGCTCTCTCACACAAAAAAAAAAAAAGATTAATCATTCATCCATCTACACATACAGTTGAATTCGGAAGTTTACATATACTTAGGTTGAAGTCATTAAAACTCATTTTTAACCACACCACAAATTTCATGTTAGCAAACTATAGTGTTGGCAAGTCAGATAGGACATCTACTTTGTGCATGACACAAGTACTTTTTTCCAACAATTGTTTACAGACAGATTATTTCACTTTTAATTCACTATATCACAATTCCAGTGGGTCAGAAGTTTACATACACTACGTTGACTAGATATCCTAACTGACTTGCCAACACTATAATTTGCTAACATGAAATCTGTGGAGTGGTTAAAAATGAGTTTTAATGACTTCAACCTAAGTGTATGTAAACTTCCGACTTCAACTGTATATATACATATACAGTCAAACCGGAAAGTCTCCCCACCCCTTTCACCTTCTCCACGTTTTATTACGTTACAGACTTATACTACAATAGATTGAGTTCATTTTTTGCCTCAAACATCTACACACAATAGCCAATAATGACAAAGTGAAAACAGGTTTTTAGAAAATATGCAATTTTATTTTACTGACAAAAATAGGTTATTTAGGGGTTACATATCTGATTCTGTACACACCCTTAGCCTAATACTTGGTTGCTGCACCTTTGGCAGTAATTACAGCTTCAAGGCATCTTGGGAAAGAAGCTACGAGCTTGGCACACTTGTTTCTGGACATGTTTGCCCATTCCTCTTGGCATATCCTTGCAAGCTCCGTCAGGTCGGATGGGGAGCGTCGGTACACAGCCATTTTCAGCTCTTTCCACAGATGTTCAATTGGATTCAGGTCTGGGCTCTGGCTGGGCCACTCAAGGACATGCACACTTTCTCCGAAGCCACTCCTTTGTTCTCTTGGCTGTGTGCTTCGGGTCGTTGTCATGTTGGAAGGTAAACCTTCGCCCCAGTCTGAGGTCCAGAGCCCTCTGGAGCAGGTTTTCTTCAAGGATCTCGGTGTACTTAGCTGCATTCATCTTTCCCTCTATCAGGACTAGTCGCCCCGTTCCCGCTGCTGAAAAACATCCCCACATCATGATGCTGCCACCGCCATGCTTCACTGTAGGGATGGTATTAGCCAGGTGATGAGCGGTGCCTGGTTTCCTCCAGACGTGACGCTTGGTATTCAGGCCAAAAAGTTCCATTTTGGTTTCATCAGACCAGAGAATCTTGATTCTCATGGTTTGAGAGTTCTCTAGGTGCCTTTTGGCAAACTCCAAGCGGGCTGTGATGTGCCTTTTACTAAGAAGGGGCTTCCGTCTGGCCACTACCATAAAGGCCTGATTGGTGGAGTGCTGCCTGGATGGTTGATCTTCTGAAAGGTTCTCCCATCTCCACAAGGATACGCTGGAGCTCTGTCAGAGTGACCCTCGGGTTCCTGCTCACCTCCCTGGCCAAGGCCCGTCTTCCCCGATTGCTCAGTTTGGCCGGGCGGCCAGGTCTAGGAAGATTCTTGGTGGTTCCAAACTTCTTCCATTTACGAATGATGGTGGCCACTGTGCTCTTTGGGACCTGTAAAGCTGCAGAGATTTTTCCGTACCCTTCTCCGGATCTATGCCTTGACACAATCCTGTTTCTGAGGTCTGCAGATAATTCCTTTGACCCCATGGCTTGGAGTTTGCTCTGACATGCACTGTCAACTGTGGGACCTTATATAGGCAGGTGTTGGCAATCCCCAATCATGTCCAATCAATTGAATTTATCACAGGTGGACTCCAATTAAGTTGTAGAAACATCTCAAGCAGTATCAGTGGAAACAAAATGCACCTCAGCTCACTTTTGGGTGTCATATCAAAGGGTGTGCACACTTCTGTACATATGATATTTTACATTTTGATTTTTTATAAATTAGCACAAATGTCTAAAAACCTGTTTTCACTTTGTCATTATGGGCTATTTTATGTAGAATTTTGAGACAAAAAATGAACTCAATCTATTGTAGAATATGTCTGTAACGTAATAAAACGTGGAGAAGGTGAAAGGGGTGGGGAGACTTTCCGGCTTGACTGTACATCATATACCCACGCATCTACATATACAGTACATTAAAAAAAAGTACATGTTTTTTCATAACAACAAGCAATGTATTACAGCCGCGAGTGCGATATCGTTAGGTAGCACTGTGGAAATGTCAACGTTGCTGGACAATTGAATAGAGAATTTTTTCAGGGTTCATCAGAAAACAGTTGTAGCTTCTTAAATGTAGGCTATTTGGTTCCTTAAAATGTTTATTTTATTGCCCTGCAGTGCAACATGAGAGGCTGATGTGTTCGCAAGCGGCGAAACTGTAAGAATCCTGCATCGGAATTATGAGGCTTTTCTTGAAGTTGTAATTAGCCTAATTTAGAAGTTCAGAGAAATGTGAATACCATAATTGGGATGTCGACGACTACCACTAATAGACGATGGGGCATCGCTTGCTACGAGCTTCAGAAATCGATTTCTGTAGTCCAGTGAAAAGGGCAGCTCGAAACCTTTACAGAAAATTAGATACATATTTTAGAAACACTATTTCGATCGATCCCACGTTCCTGAGTGGAGAATTTCTTCGCATTTTAGTCAAAAAACGAACATTTTCTCAGTAAAATAGCGGTGACTGACATCTTGATAATCCAATTAAATCTTTGCTGCCTCTTTTCTTTCACGCGATTGGTGTAAAAAAACACGTAAGCTCAGTGGACCAGCCAATCAGTCTGATTACTGTGGTAACAAGAACTAGAATTTGTCACGTGGTACACTTAGCGCCCTGTCAGCTCCAAGGTGAAGTTGCCCCTAACCACTGCTCTAGGATTAGATTTCTCTGCCCAAATCCTAACCTTAACCATTAGTAGGGGAAAAAATAACTGACCCTGGATCAGTGGCTCGGGGCAACTTCACCCAACACTATGCTGTCAAACCCTCTTTGGTGCTGTCATGTAGCAAAACAATGGCAAAATAATGGCACCTGGTGATGCAAAACGATGTTATGCGCATTGTGATGGGGTTATCGGTGAAATCCGACCATTTAACACAACAACATGGGCAACGTTCTTGCAATGCGTTGATGTTTGGAAGGATCTGTTAGGCTATCAAAGTGACATTGCACGCACTTTCTTACACGAGCATGCACATCCAGGTGGTGTAGCCTACCCAATGAGGGCGAGTGTCACAAGACCTGTTATCGGTAAAAGCAAAACAAAAGCGTGCATTTTTATTGCCTGGCAAGTTACGCTACACAATGAGAGATGTCAATAAGGTAGACTATAATACAAGGTAGAATATAATACATAATACATTATATAGAACAAATTGTTTAATACATCATAAGTTATAACATACATGTTAAAATGCAAAGTAGCCTACGTTTTTGGGCGCGTTTAACGCATTGACGTTGCATAAGGCACCTTTAAAGTAAAGTAAAATATTGGCTTAACATTTTCAGTATTCAAAATGTTCTGTTATGCATATTTATGATCCGCAGGTCTTTTTGCTGTCATTACCTGTTGAACGAGTCACACTTGATGGGCCCTCGATCTTTCCCATATTTGTATATAGGCTACTTTGCATTTTAACATGTATATTATAACTTATGATGTATTAAACAATTTGTTCTATATAATGTATTATATATTATATTCTCAAATACCCAAAATGTTAAGCCAATATTTTACTTTACTTTAAAGGTGCCTTATGCAACGTCAATGCGTAAAAAAAAAAAAAGTTTTTCTTGTGTTAACTATTGGGACGCACCCCCTACCTAACTCTAAATGCACCGTAGGCACTTCCACGTTCCCCCAACACAAAGGGTGCGTCCCAATACTCGAAAAATGCAACCTTTCCTCCTCCACTACCACCTCCTCTCCTCCTCCACTACCACCTCCTCTCCTCCTTGCCCCGGAAACGGATCTTTGTGTTTTAATCTAATGTTGCTGATTACATCTTTTACGTATTACGTATTAATGGCTACATATTAATGTCTCGACGCAAACCGAAATGTCAGGTACATTGTATACTCTACACGCAAATACTTGTACTCAAAACGTTCAGACAGTTTTGCATACTTCTGGGTAGGAGAGGTGGGGGAGTGGAGGAAGGGAGGTGGGGAGTGAAGAATATTGGGATGCAGCCTCAGCAAAACAATACAGAAGCCCCGGAAGAGGAAATCACGGGGCTTAAATACCTGCAAGGTAAACGAGAACATAGTTCTGTGGGTGCGCCCAATGAGTAACAGGGCAAATGAAAAGACGGAACGGAGGAAAGTAAATCCGATAAGACTGCTCTATCGTCGCAAAGAACGACCGCAGAAATAAAGAAAGGCTGCGCAGCCCATGACAAATGATAGTTAATGTAGCTATTGTTTCACTAGAAACATAAATGCGCTCTTATTCAGCGAAAATAAACAAGGTTATTTTAAGGGGGAACATGTTTTTAATCCCATGTCTTATTTATGTATTGGTTTTAAATTAAATTATAAAATAAACCTATGCCAAAAATAACAAAACATGTAATCACTTGACTCAAATCATGTGAATCTACTGAATCAACTCAACTTCTAGTCATATTTGTCTTCATTTTCATCTTCAATAAAAATGTATTTCGGGAAATAAACATAAATATTGTGCTTAAAATGTCAGTTTAACCTTAAATAAACGTATTATGGACAATAACTGTCCTCATATGTAATTTTAATGTGATATAAGGACTGTTTTTGCAGCTTTTAAACTCGCATTTTCCCAACATTCGATCAATGATAGGAGTAGGACTCTGACGGCACCTAAAACAGATCAGCGCAGCTGATCTGGTCACCCGCCATATAACTTAAAAGTCTCAGCTTATTGGTGAAAGGTTTAAACATATTTTGAATATTGACATGTCAGGCTCCAATCACGTTTAGTATGACGAGCGTGCCGTAACGATTAATTAGCAAATAACAATGCTGAATAACCTACTTTGCTAAATTAAATTACTGACTTAATTTACATAGCAACTGTATGCCCAGATTACACGGCCTCGACAGTGGCAAATCAGGGAAATCACTGAATGACGATTCAGAACATAATAACTTAATTACTAAAGATTTAATTCCATCTTCTACTTGGACGTTTGCCGTTTATCGAGGGTGTGACAGAAATCTTCGGTGCCACTGACCACAATCGAACAATTTCACTTTTACCATTCGATTGGACAAGTAACGTTAGCAATCAATTTTGTATGGGTTAATGCTATTGCTTTCTGCTAGCTAAATCATTCTAGCCTCTTATGGGGATCAATAAAGGCTAATAAAGGCTAACAATACACTAGCACTTACTTCTTGTAAGTTTTATCACCACTACAGCGAAGCAAAAAAGTAAACAAACTCCGTTTTCTATCAGGAATGTAGCCTATTGTCAAGTTCACATGAATTCACTGCTGTCTACGTTCTAATTAAGCTCCGGTTTGCCCTCCCTAGAGAGCATGTGCGGGCGGGACTGATACAGACAGATAGGCACGTTGCTCTATCATCATGCTCGCATCGTTTTAAAGCGGAGGCTAGTGGCCAGTGATGTTACCTGGAGGAAATGGATGTGATCCTCTGTGTGTGAAAGCTGCTCTAGCTCAGCGCCTCTCCTCCTCAGCTCAGCAATCTCCTGCTCCAGTCGCTCCAGGAGTCCTTCAGCCCGACTCACTTCAGCCTTCTCCTGATCTCTGATCAGCTCTTTCACCTCAGAGCGCCTTCTCTCAATGGAGCGGATCAGCTCAGTAAAGATCCTCTCACTGTCCTCCACTTGTCTGTGCAGAGCGCTGTTTGGAGACACATGTGAGATGTGTCGTGTCTGTTCTCACATGACATGTCTTTTCCAGATAGATTAGGCAAGGTAGGATGTCTACCCATAGTTGCCTACCTTTTCCCAAGGAAAGTAGCTCACACGTGCTCAAAAAGGCTGTAGAAGTCGCTAGATAACGTCATACATTAAACTGCATAGCCTATCCATGGCATCATAATGTACTCATTTGCATATTAAAATGTGTGTTACATTTACTGAAAAGATGCCAAGAATAGAATAAATATTTTATTTTTATAAATGACAGGGATTTCAAACCTGGAAATTACTTTACTGTTCATTAAAGTTTGTCAAATAAATCGCATTAAACATGTGTTCCAAGAAACTGGATATTTTAATAAAAGTTTAAAATGGCTGTAATTCATCAAGGTCTGAGGTATCAAATGAGGCTCAAACCATCACTCTGCTGCCAGATATGCAGTAGATATGGATGGATCACTTTAAGGGCTGTTTCTCCTGACAAAGTTTCCTATTGAACTCTATGGAAAAATAAGTCAGGAGAAGAAACCCTTCAAGTTATCCATCCATATCTACTGTATTTCCGCCAGCAGAGTGATGATTTAAGGCTTGTTTGATATGTCAGACCCTTGATGACTTAGAGCCATTTAGCCAACCATGTGTTCCATACTGTTCCAGTGTAATTTACAGCTAAATCTAGTCCCACCCCTAAATTCCCATAGAGATCCATTCAAATGCAGAGACGTTATAGTATTGCTTGTAAGAGTACCAGAAAATAAGATATCCAGAGTCTTTTGATGTTGTTGGGTCACAGACATCAGGATGTCATGGCATGCAAAGGATATGCGAGCAAAAAAAAAAAAAAAAAGTTAAAGGCACAATCAACTTAGTGAATGTAAACTTCTGACCCACTGGAATTGTGATATAGTGAATTATAAGTGAAATAATCTGTTTGTAAACATTTGTTGGAAAAATTACTTGTGTCATGCACAAAGTAGATATCCTGACTTGCCAACACTATAGTTTGCTAACATGAAATCTGTGGAGTGGTTAGAAATGAGTTTTAATGACTTCAACCTAAGTGTATGTAAACCTCCGACTTCAACTGTACATATACATATACATCATATACCCACGCATCTACATATACATACATACACCTACTGACATACATATCTATACATATTGTATACGTGCCCCTTTATTCATTTCCCTCCGTCTGAATGAATGTAGCAACGAGTCTTGGTGTATTCTACATTTCAAACATTTATCTGAAATATTTTTAAATTTGTGAATTTTGTTTCTTGTATAATAAATTCTTGTTGTAAGTTTAAATTGTATCAGCCTCAGCTTTTCATTTATTATTGCTTCTTGTGTATTTTGTATATATTTTTTCCAATATGTTTTAATATCATCTTGAACCAAATCTTTATTCCATTTAGTTATTATATTATCTAATATAGCTGTAGCATTATACACTTGCAACAATACTTTATATGTTTTACTTGTAATAAATAATGACTATTCCCTTTATCAAAGAGAATGCTGTCCAATTCACTCTTATTATCTGAAGAAATAAAAAAATTATGTTTCATAAAACTTTTAATTTGCAGAAATGAAAATTATTCTTTATCTGATAAATTATACACTTTTTTGGATTCATATAGAAAATTCTGAATTACAGTCAAAAGATTTACTTTTACAGCTTTTCTCAAAGAATAAAAGTAAAAATGTAGATAACTATTAAAAATAATACAATTCAAAACTTTAAGAAAATGAAAAAGCTTTTAAAAGAATTTATAATAATTCCTGGCAGCTTTCCATTATGGAATAATTATTGGATACAAATTCAAAATAAACACTTTGTTGGACCTCTTGGGAAGAAAATTGAATCTAAAAGATCTATTAAGTAATAATCAAGTGATACCCTTTGAGGAATCCAGCTTCTTTTCTTGTACTAATAACTTACAATTTCAAAGGCAAAAGAAAAATTACGTGTAATGAAGGAGCTCTGCTTTGGTTTAATTTCATTGCCCTGCAGCAAATGTATTTTTAAGACTTGTTGTGTGTTGGATGTGTTGGAAAATAATTTAATTACTTGCACATGATTGGGATAACAGAGCAGGCTTGTATATTTGTGTACATGTTAGGTAATTCCTCATGCTTAGAGTTTAACCATGCGTTTGCCTTTTATTTCAGTGCAATTTCTCCTGTATACATATTTAGGCCTCCATTTTGTGAAAGACACATAGAGATGTATTTGCAGTTTGTATGCATTTTATCTTTTTTTTCAGTACACTGCATGACTGCAACAGGGCTACTACTTTATATTTGTTGAATGAAGAATAATTGAATATTAAAATAAGATTTTGGCTTATTGTCAATTTGTGACCTGACCATTTCAGCAATGCGCACAGTCATATCACATAACTTAGGCGTACTGTATAATTGGTATAAGTTATTCTCTGCAAATTTCAGTTGTGTGCAAATATTAGTATATTATAACTTAGGTA
>CM056380.1:106712104-106838154 GCA_029718625.1 Synaphobranchus kaupii
TGTTATAACTTGGCCTCATTTTGATATGTTTAGGGTAGACATGAGTAACTTGGCATTTTTGTGCATTGAAAACTTTTTTTTGTTTAGATAATATTTAAACTAAAATGGATAAATATTCTGAGTGATTTCAGTGTAACTGACAATTATATTCAATTCACTTTATCTGCCCATTGGTTTTGCGTGTAAAAAAGGATTTTTTAACAACCTGATTCAGAAACTTTGAACAACTTGAAGACGTCCTCCAGTCGCTCTTTCAGTTCAGAGACAGATTTCCTCACAGTCTCAAAAGAGACACGTGGACTGACAGTGATGCTGGGTAAGTCTCCAGGTCCAGGAGAGGCACAGGAAGACTGCCAGCTCTGCAGACAGACAGACAGACAGACAGACAGACAGACAGACAGATAACACTCTCAATGCAGATTCCTGTGCAGATGCCAGGAGCAGATCTTTGTAAATGAGGAACACACCTCACCATGTATGTACAATGTACATAGTGCAGACTGTCAGAGAGCCAGTGATGTTACCTGGAGGAAATGGATGTGATCCTCTGTGTGTGAAAACTGCTCCAGCTCAGCGTCTCTCCTCCTCAGCTCAGCAATCTCCTGCTCCAGTCGCTCCAGGAGTCCTTCAGCTCGACTCACTTCAGCCTTCTCCTGATCTCTGATCAGCTCTTTCAACTCAGAGCACCTTCTCTCAATGGAGCGGATCAGCTCAGAAAAGATCCTCTCGCTGTCCTCCACTGCTGCCTGTGCAGAGCGCTGTTTGGAGACACAGAGAGAGGAGGGCTGTACATTTTAATTAGGCCTTACACTCAGCTCTTAATGGGGCCCCAGACAGCCTGTTCCCCACAGTGTGGCTCAGTGGGATTGAGCCCCACAGGGCTGAAAAGTGGCCCAACACTGGGCTCCTCACTGACTGACTGGAGGAGAGCCTTGACTGAGCCCTGAAATGGCTCTCCCAGCAACCAGCTGTTGTCTTCTCCTTTGGTCAGTACCCACCTTGAGTGACTGCACAGCCTGCCTCAGATCCTGCAGCTCCTTCTCTCTCTCCTGGATTCTCTGCTGGAATTTACTCTGTGTCGCCCCCAGCTGCTCCTGTGAATAGATTATTTTCACAGTTATATTATAGAACACTGCGTTCACATTTGTTAAATAATATCATCATGTTTAACACTAAGCATTAACACTATTTGAAATTCTGCAGGTCAGTGTGTAGAAGTTTAGTGGCTTTATAGATAAAGCTTCTAAACTGTGTGAGTGAACGAGCTGCTCCAGTCTTGTTGATTCCCATTCAGGGAGTGAATAGGGGGGGGGGGGGGGGGGGGGGGGGGTGTGAACAGAGCTGTCACAGAGAGCTGACTTGGGTTCACTTCCTGCTCTTACTGCTTTATAACTGTGGACTTCAGTACTTCAGTTCAGTACTTCTTTAAATTTAAAAATCATTTCAAAATGTACTTCATAAATGTATTAAACAAATTAAATAAAACACCAGTCAGAAGCCTACATATTGTAATGAGCCAACATAATATAAACATGAGTGTTGTATGTAAGAGTTTCAGTCCTTACCTGTTTCTCAGTCCTTTCTGCTTCAGCTGAGACTGTTTTATGGCCGCTGTGTTCATCCATCACACACAGCAGACAGATACACTGCTGATCGGTACGACAATAAACCTCCAGCAGTTTGTCATGATGAGAGCAGATCTTCTCCTGCAGGTTTCCAGTGGCTTTGACTAGTTTGTGCTTCTTAAAGGCTGGAGATTCATAGTGAGGCTGGAGGTGAGTTTCACAGTAAGAGGCCAGACACACCAGACAGGACTTGATGGCTTTGTGCTTTCTCCCAGTGCAGAAATCACACGACACGTCTCCAGGTCCAGCGTAACAGTGAGCAGGAGGAGCAGCTTGGAGTCCTATCTTCTTCAGTTTCTCCACCATTTCAGCCAGAATGGTGTTTTTGCCCAGAACAGGCCTTGGGGTGAAGGTCTGTCTGCACTGGGGACAGCTGTATACACCAGTATGATCATGCTGATCCCAGCAGTCCTTAATACAGCCCATACAGTAACTGTGTCCACAGGGAATAGCCACGGGATCCTTCAGTAGATCCAGACAGATCGGACAGCTGAACTGCTCCTGATCCAGGAAAAATCCACCTTCAGCCATTTTACTGCTCACACTCTAACAGAGTTTAGTTTTGTTTCTCTGAAACTGTCTGACAGACAGTGAGAGTAACTTCCTGGTTCTCCCCACAGCTGCAGGAGGTGTAGTGTTGGACTGAGGCCAGGCTGAATAGCAAGAATAGCAAAGAAGAGATTTACTCATAAATTTGACACAAACACAAGCCTGCGTGTGACGGGGTGACCAGTTTTTTTGCCACTAACCTGGAAACGTAGCTGCAGTTGAGTTAAAGGGCATCTTTTAGGTCAAACTCCACTAAACGGTGTTCAGCACATAGCTGTAGTAATCTAATGTGTGTGTGACTTAAACACATTTCAGAAACCTTAATTAATCAAGAGACTGGATGTAAGAAATAAAACAGCAGTGCAGTTTGTACCCAGGACAGTGTGAAAACCTGTTCGGAGATTCACGACCCCCCTGTGAACCTGTTCTTGTGACCCCCCCACATACAGAGAAGACGGCTCCTTCCTAGAATCCCACACTCTGCATTGATCATGAGGGCTGTTCAAGGTGAGGAATGTGGTCCTGCTGCACCTCAACTCCAGCTACAGCAAGAGGAAGCAGGTGGGGGAGATGCCACACCTGCCCTTCCAAGAGACTGCAAAACCAGCACAACTGGTTACTAATGCAGAAAGTACTGCAAGTCACACACACACACACACACACAGTCATTCACGTGCATGAGAGGCTGTGTCTGAGCAGAGAAGACTCAGAAGCAGTTTTTTTTGAAAGTTTTTATTTAGCCAAAAATACCAATTTAAATGCAATTCATAAACCGAATATCAAAACAAAAATCCAAAAGAGATCCATATAGCACAAAAATCAAAATCATTTTCTACAGAACAGGGCAATGTACAGAAGCCTTGCAGAGACTAATCAGGCTGCAGTGTTAATGGAGAGACTGAATGAATGGGGAGCGGCACGGTGGTGCAGTGGTTAGCACTGTCGCCTCACAGCAAAAAGCTACTGAGTTTGAATCCCGGCCGAGGCCCTTTCTTTGTGGAGTTTGCATGTTCTCCCCGTGTCCGCGTGGGCTTCCTCTGGGTAACCCCCCCCAAACAGCCACCGACATTGTCACAGCACAGAGAAGGATGTCTTAACTGAACACACAGACCAGCTTCTTTTCTTTCTTTCTTTATTTATTTAATAAATTAAAAAAACATCATAATAATAATGCCTGGCATTTATATATCGCCTTTCTCGATACTCAAAGCGCTTTACAATGATGAGGGGGGAAACTCGCCTCAACCACCACCAATGTGTAGCACCCACCTGGGCGATGCAACGGCAGCCATTTTGCACCAGAATGCTCACCACACATCAGCTGAGGTGGAGAGGGAGAGAATAATTTTTTTAGCCAATTAAACTGGGGAATGATTAGGTGGCAGATTGAAAGAGTCAGGGGGGAAACCCCGAGGCTGTGTCCGAATCAGAGCCCTACACCCTTTTGAGGACGCATATTTGAGTCCACTTCGTCAAAAAGCTTTTGAGTGGGCGACTTTTTCTCACAAATAGGAGCACTTAAAATACCAGGATGAACCCCTTATTTCCGGGGTTTTGTTGAGGGAATTCAGGAGCACACATCTGCAGAATTGTGCACTCACCCGACAATTTCAGTCAGTAACTCGGAAGTAAAAACGTAAAAGACGTAGAGCGTACATGCATATCTATGGTACAAGAGTGGGTCATATTACGAAATTTATTTTTGTTAATTCTATCTTCATTCATAGTCTACACTTTGTAACAACTATCATATGTTAACTGATTGATATTCAATAAATAAAATTTAAAATTTAAAAATTTAAAAAAGATATTACGAACTACTTCCTCACTAGTTTCGAAAGGGTTTTGCAGGATTTCTTTCGCACACTGCTTGCAAAGTGAGGGGACAGGGCACATAGTAGGCAGGCTTATTTGACCAGAGGAAATACTGCCCCCTACTGGCCCACCAACACCACTTCCAGCAGCAACTTAGTTTTCCCCAGAGGTCTCCCATCCAAGTACTAACCAAGCCCACACCTGCTTAGCTTCAGCCATTCAGCAGGCAGATTGCATGGTGGTATGGCTGCTGGCAAAAAACATAATACATATAATAATAAGTGGTGTTGGTGGGCCAGTAGGGGGCAGTCTTCCCTCTGGTCAAATAAACCCCAATGCCCCAGTGCAGTGATGGGGACACTGTGCTGTAGGAGATGCCGTCTTTCGGATGAGACGTTAAACCGAGGTCCTGACTCACTGTGGTCATTAAAGATCCCATGACACTTATCGTAAAGAGTAGGGGTTTCCCCGGTGTCCTGGCTAAACTCCCAACCCAGGCTCATTCAATCTGCCACCTAATCATCCCCGAGTTTAATTGGCTAAAAAAAATTATTCTCTCCCTCTCCACCTCAGCTGATGTGTGGTGAGCATACTGGCGCAAAATGGCTGCCGTTGCATCACCCAGGTGGGTGCTACACATTGGTGGTGGTAGAGGCGAGTTTCCCCCTCATCATTGTAAAGCGCTTCCAACCGTTTAGCAGATTGGCTGCAGTATATTTATGTCCTGATTATGCAACAAACCTTTTGACACTTAAAAAATATATTTTATTGAACAAATCTTTTGACGCTGCAATTAAAAAATATTTTATTGAGAACAATGTTATACCTAAGGGTTTTGAGATCAAATGTTAATTGATAGCAAAACTATTTGCATTGAAAACAAAAACAAAAAAAGTATACTATTTTCGTTTGCGTGTTGAAATAAAATTTTGGTTGCATGTTGGACACAATTCTGTGGGCGTGATCTACGCGGTGGTGGCTCTATTCATAGTTTTCAGTCACGTGACTGCTGCGGAGCCCTGGCGGGCAAAACAACGTTCCAGAATGCGGACGGACACTGGAAACCCCATGGAGTAGAGCTACCGCAGAAGCCTGTCAAATTTCTTTCTTTTGCAACACACGTGTGTTTAGATCACCTGTCAAAAGACGAAAAACAAAGATACGCAAACAAACTAAGCGTCTTGTGTGACCCATATACAGCACCCGCTGCTTTATTTCAATTATTAAAAACCGCGAAGTCGCTGCTGTACTTCGGTGACGTTTACATTTATCTTGTGGAGAATCCATCCCCTTACACTGCCGCGAAGATGAAAGGGTACAAAAGTACAGATAGTTATCTGTACTTTCGATCTGGATGGGTCAATAATGCTGTTGTTTGGGAGGTGAAGGACAATAAATTCTTCATCGTCAAAGCGAAGGTGAGTGCTAATTAGCTAACGTGAGCTACCTAACGTTGCTTGCATGGGTGGTCAGTGTAACGTTAGTCAGCTAACGTTACTGCAGTTAGCTTTTCTAGGGCAGTAATATTTTAGTTAAGATAACACAACATATTGTGACATACATGTAATATAAACTTTTTTCCATTGTCAGGTAAACCATTCCTACAGCTTAAATGACCCGCCATTGACAGCCTGGGTAGCTGTAGAGAAGGAGGGATTCACAACATCCTCCTCTCTGGGTTTTCCTTGTCAGACGGGATTCTGTACAAACACAATCCAGGCTTGTCTCCTCTTCGGTTAGTGCATCCAATTGAACAACAACTATCCGGCATTTTGGCAAACTTTTGGGAAAAGCGGAGTTGTCGTTGTCGGGCAGTGGAAGGTGGGCGGCTTTTTGCTAGTGTTGTGTCGTTCGCGAACGATTCGTTCAAAAGACCGAATCTTTTGGGTGAACGAACTGAACTGAATCACTTACTGAAAAGATCCGTTCATTTCTCAGTTCAGTTCAGTTCACGAACGGATCTGATCAGCAGCGAGCGTGCACCGTGCAGGGAGGGGGAGGGACTGCCGCGAGCGAACGTGATTCGTCCCTTGCGAACCAGTTCTGCTGTGCTGAACGAATCATTCGCATTTGCTTCTTCCTATTCCATTTCGGACGTATTGTTCTAAGTATTGTATAGCCGAAATGAGTACCGTGTTTGCGTGTAGTATACTAGAAATTTTTTTTTTTCTTTTTTTTCTCTAATTTGTTTCCTAAATTGTTCGAAATAAAGTTTATATTAAAAAAAAAATTCACGGGCGGGCGGGCGCCGAGCGAGGCAGCGAGCGTGCAGAGTGGACTGATTCGTTCACTGCGAATACCCCGGGGGACGTTCGCGAACGACACAACACTAAATCCCCGAGTGATTGAAGTCATTCGTTCGCAGCGATAGGATAGACTCACATGGGTCTATTTTCTCCGAGCTGACAGCTAATGGAGCCGGGCGTTAGCACATGATTGTTAAACTTACAAAGCCACATGAATTAACATAAACGCACACTTTCAAGTTCCCTGTTGTTTTAACAGACTTCCAGATAAACAAACTTAAAATGTTAGGCTGGCCCGTAATGAAAGGAGATTGTAGCGACAGACTCACCGGTGCAGGCAGGAGTGTATATTTCCAGAAAAAAAGAAAAGAAAAACGATGCGTGTGGGGTGCGTTCAAGTAATGATCCCGGAGGGAAATTACTTTGCCACAGCAACACACGTAGGCTACAGAAGCTACAGCACCACGTGACGAGTGTTGTTGTGTGTTGACATTCATATATATTTTATTCTGTCGCTAATTTCAATCACTCACTCATATTTTGTTCTGTTGCTACATGTTTAGAATCATGTAGCAATATAACAAAATATGAGTGAGTGATTGAAGTTAGTGGTAGAACAAAATGAATGTCAACAAAATTATGAATAGCATTAAAAGATGTGAATTATTTCCTACTTTTATAATTTTGTGTTTTGATTTCAGTAGCCTATAATAAAAAACCTGACATTTAGTTGCATAGGCCCACACCTTATTTGTTTATTTGACAGGGAAAATGCACATTACAGATTTTTTAAATCTCACCACCTTTCGAGTTTACAATGCGTGGTGAAACCTGCAATATGGAAGAAAAAAAAACGTGTGGCTGAGACTGTCTCAGATCCTTAAACTGTGACGTAACGGTGCAAGTTCAGTGATCCGTTCACTGAAGCTACTAGACACAGTGAGTTAACGTGACGTGATCCTGAGTGATAATCAGCGGCTCAAACTGCCAGAATCAGGCCCAGCAAGTTAAGACTTAAAAGTCATTGAAAACCAGCGTTCACCTCCAATATTGATATTCAACGAGGAAACTTTTAAAATATCAAGATTTGTAAACGGAGTTTGGCGCATTTGTCAAAGCGACAGCACTTCCGCATGAACTGTTCGGCCGTCAGTTCACTGAGTGAGTCGGACTACGCAGTACGCAGTCGGAGCTCCGCCCAAGCACTGAACGATTCGGTGAACGAATCTTTTGAACGAATCTTTTTAATGAACTGATTCTAGTGATTCGTGTCACTGAAGTGAACTGTTTTGCCCATCACTACTTTTTGCCCGCCAGGAGGGTGTTCCCATAGGGCTGTGACATCACATGAAAACTATGGTCTCTATCACTGAACTAGTAGTCTCTATTCACCAGTCTACTTTGGAGTTTGGCTACACCCACTAGTTGACGTGTGACTGTAAAAGGTCATAGAAGTTGTTCTTACATTCACATATGGTTTATACAGACCTTTTCTATTAGCTTATGCTACATTGTCAGTGAGTTGTAGTCTTACAAATGTATGCTCTTATAGCCTACTTTGTTTAAGAATATATATGGTTTGTTTTTTTATGAATGTATGTGTTGTCTTTTTATCAGGCTAGCCCTGCCAGTCTTATTAAAGGGATAGTTCAGAATTTTGGACATAATGTCTCAATTACGACTTACCCATGCTGTCCCTTCTTTTGGACATACACACGTTGCTAATGCTAGTGCAACTCTATGGTAACCGGTAGCATCCACTACCAAACACACTTAAACACTCCACAGTGCACCCAAAGCAAATAAAATAAGTCTATCTGGGTCATTTTGAGTGTTTATACCTCCCTCCCCTTTCTTAAATTGGAAACAAATCCCACTGTGTGGCTGCCATATCATCCTGGCATTTTGGAGATCCCCCCTTGAAGCAAGGGAAGGGAACGACAGGAAGAAAGCATACATTTTAGAGCCGACATTTCGTCCTGGGTGGAGCAAAAACTGGATTGGGACGCAGCCCCTCTTCCCTCGAGTGAGCCATCTTGACAAAATTTGTGATGTGCAGCAAGCAAACCTAAGGTGCTCTGAAAGGGAGGATTGGCAAGAAACAAACAAAAATGGAACCGAACAGCCCTCACAACTAATACTGGAAGTGCAATCCCATAGAGTTGAAACGTGACTGCCCACTTTTTCTGTGTGGAACATTGCATTGTGGGATTCTCCTTTTGCTGGAAGATTGCATTTTTATACCCTTGGTGGAAGGGAGCATAAACAAGGGAGTGAGGGAATATAATTACTCCCTCCCCTTTCTTAAATTGGAACCAAATCCCACTTAGTGTGGCTGGCCTGCCATGTTTCATCCTGGCAATTCGGATCTAATGCTGCCCATATCTCAAGTAGGCCTATATGTGTCTGCACAAGACCCCGAAGACGATATAGCTTTTATGGGATTGCTACTTTTCTAGGGCGTTTCCTTATTCTAATCACGTGAACATGCAGGCACGCGCATTTACAAACAATCGGCATTCATCATCTGATACACCTGGGCTTTTGAGTGGGTGACTTTTTCTCACAAATGGGGACACTTAAAATACCAGGATGAACCCCTTATATCGGGGGTTTTGTTACGTGAAGGAATTCAGGAGCACACTCATCTGCAGAACTGTGCACTCATCTGACAATTTCTGTAAGTAACTTGGAAGTAAAAACATAAAAGACGCAGAGCGTATCGTATATGTAGCTATATCTATGATAGCCTACAAGAGTGGGTCATATTACGAAATACTATTTCTTTTTTTTGTTAATTCTATCTTCATTTATAATCTACACTTTGTAACATCGTCATATGTTAACTGATTGATATTCTCAATAAAAAGAATAATAAAAAAATAAATATATATTACAAACTACTTCCACACTCGTTTGGGAAGAGTTTTGCCGGGCTGCGTCCGGATCCAAAATTTATCCTTTCTTCTCGTCATTCTCTTCCCTTGCTTCAAGGGGGGAATACCCAAAATGCCAGGATGAAATATGGCAGCCACACCAAATGTGATTTGGATCCAATTTAAGAAAGGGGAGCGAGTAACTATATTATATGTTTATCCTCCCTTCCACCAAGGGTATAAAATGCAAGCTTCCAGCAAGAAGGGAATCCCACAATGCAATGCTCCACATGGGAAAAGTGGGCGGTCACCACAGAACTATGTGGCGGTCACATTTCAACTCTATGGTGTTGCACTTCCGAAATGTTGTGAGGGCGGTTCGGTACCGTTTTTGTTTGTTTCTCGTCAATCCTCCCTTGCAGAGCACTTTTTAAGTTTGCTTGCTGCATGTAGCAAATTGCGTCACAAGATAGCTCCCTCGAGGGAAGACAGCAAGGGAAGGGAGCGTGTTAAATTGGATTCAAATGCAGCCCGGGATTTCTTTTGCACACAGCTTGCAAAGTGAGGGGACAGGGCACTAGTAGGTGGACGGGACAGGGAACAGGACATTTGGACACAGCCCTGGGATACGCATCAGTGCATTAATTAGAGATGGGGGAGGAGTTATGGCAAGTTAAAAAAGCTAAATTGCATAAATTCACTCCCCTCTGGTTATATTCATTCACAAACACATGCTCGTTAAACATCACTTTCACCTTTTAACTACTCTTTATGATATGCAAATATGATCGAGCCGGACAATGCAGTAAAGCATGGGGAAATTAACTAGCATGTCTTTAAATTAGGCTAATGAATGTGAAATCATGAATGTGAAATCAGTTAATCGATCTGCCCACTGAACTAGGCCAGAGATTTTCGTCTCTGACTAGGCAGATATCGCGTTTTCAACGTAAGTGCGTTCACTTGGAGGGGAGTGGAAACACCTAAGCTGTGTCCGGATCAGCACTCTTCCACACTGTTGAGTAGCCTTGCGAAATTTTTAAAATTGCAGTATACTTCAAACACCCCGATGACACACTTACTTCCGGGGTTTCGCTGAGTACATTCGGGAGCACCACAGAATAGTTCCGTGGGGAGCACACTTTTCAAGAAGTACACAAACATTTTCGTCACATAAATATGAAGTGAAGCTTTGTTTTAAAAAAATGAGGCGCAGCTTCGCTGACGTTTTCCTTCAAATACAACAAAAACAACACATGACATGGCAGTGGGGCGCAGGGTTGCCAGATCTTGTAAGACTTTCCAGCCAAATGGCGACTCAAAACTAAGTAACGATGTACTTCATATACAATACGATATATTGTTTGTTTTACAAACATTAGCACTTAATGTGAATTGCGGATATCTGCAACTGAATTATGACTAGTTAACTAGTCAAAATGTAATTACAGATATCTTGAATTAGAGTTTTGACTAGGCGAAATGACGTTACAGATATCTGTAGTTATGTCAGAAGCTACGGCAAGTAGGCTACATATTTTTACTCTGTTTGGCATTAAGACAGAGATCATGAGAGCCAAGACCTTTTTTCTAACAAAATCACACGAAACCCAATACATTAGCTAGCTTGTAGCCACGTAAGTAGCTGATGTTTGGTAGTGACAATCTGGCTAATTTAGCTTCCAAACGAGGCCAAACTCGAGTGCTAGCTGGTCATCTTATGTTTAAAAGCTTCAAAACTGTATTTTTACTCTGAGTTTGGCATTAAGACATACAAATCATGAAAGCCAAGACGTTTTTCCAGTAAAATAAGATGAATAACGTTAGCTTGTAGAATACTGTATAAAGGCTTGTAGCCGCGAAAGCACCCAATGTCAGTTTGGTGACAAGATGGCTAACTTCCAAACAATTAGTGGTGTGTCTTTCGCGAATGAGTCGGCTCTTTTAGGTGAACGTTGGGAGCCGACTCGCATATCTGAAGAGCCGATTTGTTTTGTAAATGAACACAAGACAAGTGCTTGTGGTCTTGGTGGAACTTTTATTAGTTTTTTTTTCTTCAAGTTCCATCTGTAATCAAAGAGAATAATTTTTTAGGCCAAAAATAAATAAAACCACTATTTTCTATATATAAGAAAATAACATTAATAATAATTTAAAAACCAGTTTAATTGTTCTGATGCTGCAGTTTTGCACATTTATTTTTTTATGCATTTATTTATTTTTCTTTGTTATGACGCAATATTATGTTCTATTTTGTTTTGAAATGTTCAACTACGCACTGTGTTTATTGTGCAATTTCTTTCAAGACATAAAAATGCCCTACTTTCAATGCACATGTGTAATAGCGTCACTGTTTTTACATTTATTTAAATAGTTTTTATAACAAACAAAAGATACAGACATATACAGTGTGCTACTTATGACTCTATGTACAGACATATACAGTGTGCTACTTATGTCTCTATGTACAGACATATACACTGTGTACTTATGACTCTATGTACAGACATATACAGTGTGCTACTTATGACTATGTACAGACATATACAGTGTGCTACTTATGACTCTATGTACAGACATATACACTGTGTACTTATGACTCTATGTACAGACATATACAGTGTGCTACTTATGTCTCTATGTACAGACATATACAGTGTGCTACTTATGACTATGTACAGACATATACAGTGTCCTACTTATGACTCTATATACAGACATATACAGTGTGTACTTATGAGTCTATGTACAGACATATACAGTGTGCTACTTATGTCTCTATGTACAGACATATACAGTGTGTACTTATAACTATGTACAGACATATACAGTGTGCTACTTATGTCTCTATGTACAGACATATACAGTGTGCGACCTATGACTATGTACAGACATATACACTGTCTACTTATGTCTCTATGTACAGACATATACAGTGTGCGACTTATGAGTATGTACAGACATATACAGTGTGCTACTTATGACTATGTACAGACATATACACTGTGTACTTATGTCTCTATGTACAGACATATACAGTGTGCGACCTATGACTCTATGTACAGACATATACACTGTCTACTTATGTCTCTATGTACAGACATATACAGTGTGCTACTTATGACTCTATGTACAGACATATACACTGTGTACTTATGACTCTATGTACAGACATATACACTGTGTACTTATGTCTCTATGTACAGACATATACAGTGTGCTACTTTGACTCTATGTACAGACATATACACTGTGTACTTATGTCTCTATGTACAGACATATACACTGAGTACTTATGACTCTATGTACAGACATATACACTGTGTACTTATGTCTCTATGTACAGACATATACAGTGTGCTACTTATGTCTCTATGTACAGACATATACACTGTGTACTTATGACTCTATGTACAGACATATACACTGTGTACTTATGTCTCTATGTACAGACATATACAGTGTGCTACTTATGACTCTATGTACAGACATATACACTGTGTACTTATGTCTCTATGTACAGACATATACACTGTGTACTTATGACTATGTACAGACATATACACTGTGTACTTATGACTATGTACAGACATATACAGTGGGTACGTTCATCTTAAACTTACTGTCCTAGAAAATGTGAACTGAATGGTCCCTATCTTGATTCACTAAGGACATAAATTAATGTAAATCTTGAAAGAATGTAAATCTTATATACAGGCCTTTGTAAATCCCATATATTTTCACTTCAGTTACCATGTCCTTAATTGACTTGAGTAATTGGCAAGTAACCTCTCTGATAAGCATTTTTGGGTATATTGTAATGTGTATTTTGTCTTTAAATAAATATGGTGGGTCGGGTCAGGACCTGCTGGTGGGGGGTGGGGTTGGGGAAAGGTGGGGAGGGTCAGGACCTGCTGCTGGTGGGGGGTGGGGTGGGGGAAAGGTGGGTCGGGTCAGGACCTGCTGGTGGGGGGGTGGGGTGGGGGTAAGGTGGGTTGAGAGATATGTGTGGAAAAATAACATGCATCATGCAAATTCATCACTGAAGCTGTTATGGTCTGCATGCCTTGACTGTATATACGCTAAAAAAATATATTAATTTTATATTTGTAAATAAGGTAGGCTATATTTCAATTGGGGTGGGTCACAGAAAATGTATTTTCTCATTTAGTAGGTCTGGGGCCAGATTTCACAGTTGAATACTCAAGGTTTAAGGTTGAAATGGTGACCAATACTGTGTTACACAAGACAAGCACAGTTCTATCTGCCATAGCCTTCTCAGCTCCTTCATCCAGTGAAGAATGGCTTTGAAATGAAACAGATGTGACATTGGCTCTTAAACCCCCATGCAATCTGTGCTCAGTGTCAATAAAACATCTGAATGGTAACTCTGAATGGTAAAGTGCTAAGTGGAAAATGTCTACCTATTTTAATGTGAGTGTGTCAGTGATATCCATGCTATAGGCTTTCAGTCAGCACTGCTGAATCAAAAGCACCCCGTAATCACCATTTTACAGATTAAATACATTTTATTTTAATTTATGATTTAACATTGCCAAGTCTAAGAACTAGTTCCTCAGTTAAAGGCTACAATATTGGTAATTAAGGAATTTTACCTCTAGTTTTACAAGTTGAGGTATTCAATCTATTTTGTGAATTTTGGACAATGGTAATGTAAAGTAAGATTAATCCCACAAAATTAAGTGAGTGAAAGGTTTAGTCAATCAATTAATTGCTGTATTATTGCCACGGTTAGGAGTGAGCATTCAGTGGCAATAAACTTGCGTGAATATAACTAAAGGAAAACACATCACACCAGGTGGAAGTTAACTTGACAGTGCGATAGTTACTTCCTTACTCGTAGTAGGCGTCGTTTGAATAATTTATTTTCTTTAAAAAAAAAAGGGGGCGTCCCTGTAATCGTCGTGTTGTCACTGCGTCACTTATTTTTGTTGTCATGGTCTCTAGCCTCCAGATGCGCCAAGTCGTTTTACTGTCTGGCATACCGGGCGCAGAGCGGTGAGTGCTAAATGTTCGCAGCTCCGTTCTCTTAACGTGTAGTGACATGTATTGGTTGGGCTGAATACTATTGTATGTATCACTTAAGTAGCTATATAACTTTATCTGTGAATAGTAATTGTGTTTGTTAACTTGTAAATCAACTACGTTTGTCTGGCCGAGTAGCATACTCAAAACTGCTTGCTTCGAGTTCGCTTCTCGCTAGCTTATTCAACACGTGCGATGATAGAATTGTAGCTAAGTGATATCAGTAAGTTATCCAATAAAGTGTTTAATTCCTCGGAGATGGACATTTTTTCTCTTCTAAAAAAAGTGTACTGAAGCGCACACAAACGGAATGAACCTAACGAAAGTAGCCTACGAACTTTAGAAACTACGCGAAACAGTATTTTTAATTAGCTCTGACATTAGAATGTGTGGTTATATTTTTCTTGGTAAATTGTGCTTTGTTGTCCGTGCTTTCCGGAATGGAGCGCTACATTACATCCCTACAGCGATAATTGTGCTGCGTTTCGTTTGTTTCCCATTGAAATCGCTTTAATTCATTCAGCACAAATTTAAAAGTTTCTAAAAGTATATCTGGATACTACGTAACTGTTGGCCAGTGCAGTCCGTTTATTACCGTTTTTGCTGTGACGGCAGATGCTTGTTTAAGATGTAACCTACCCGCGCTTTACCCAGGCTGAGGCTCGCGCCTGCGACTTTCATAAAGAGATTGGAATGACGTTGTGTGCAGAAAGCGCTGGAGTTGCAGTTTATTTATTTACTGACAGTGATACTGGCTGGGTAAGTCTCCAGGTCCAGGAGGGAGAAACTGGCAGCTCTAGAGACAGACAGAGAACAGTCTGAATACAGATTCCTGTGCAGATGCCAGTATAAGATTTTTGTAAATTAGGAACACGCCTCACCATGTATGTACAATGTACACTATATAGCCAAAAGTATCTGGACACCCCTTGGTCTGGGGCTGTTTTTCATGGTTCAGGCTAGGCTCCTTAGTTCCAGTGAAGGCAAATCTTAACACTGCAGCATACAATGACATTCTAGACGATTCCGGGTTTCCAACTTTGTGGCAACAGTTTGGGGAAGGCCCTTTCCCGTTTCAGAATGACAATGCCCCCCGTGCACAAATAGAGGTCCATACAGAAATGGCTTGTCGAGATTGGTATGGAAGAACTTGACTGGCCTGCACAGAGCCCTGACCTCAACCCCATCAAACACCATTGGGATCAATTGGAAAGCCGACTGCAAGCCAGGCCTAATAGTCTCACATCAGCGCCCAACCTCCCTAATGCTCTTCTGACTGAATGGAAAGAAATCCACACAGCAGTGTTCCAACATCTGGAGGCTGTTATAGCAGCAAATGGGGACCAACTCCATATTAATCAGGGCTTTCCACAAGGATATGGAGTAGCCAGCCAATGGGAAAAAGTAGCCAGAAAATTTTTGGCTGTAAAAGCCCAAATTTGGTGGCCTCTGGCACATTCTAATGCCACTATTCCATCATATACACTGACCTTAATTATTGCATATTTTAATGTGTTTGCCTATCCGATTGTAAACATGTAGTGAATTATTGTAAGGGAGAATTAGGCTTCTTGTGCATTTTAGCCCACACAGTCCGTAAATAGCTATTAATATTTAAAACCACGCCTATTCCTGACTGATCAGAACTTTTGTAATTAAGAATCATTAGACCTTATTTATTATTTATTTATTGACAACTTACACTAAGTTTTATCAAGACACACAATGATGTGAGGGGGGAGTATGGTTTGGAGGACCAGACATAAAAATAAGCTCCCACTCTCGACTAGAGAAAAATACAAGGGAGACAGGAGAAATGAAAACAAACCGCAGAAATCGGGCGAAGCTCGCAGAAGCAAGAACAGGTAGATATTAGTTTGCCTAGCTCTCAGTAAGGAGAGCAGGTAAAGGCGAATGGAAACGAAAGAGAAATAACTACCCAAATAAACGGGCGAGAAATACTCTAAGGCTTGAGTATAAAAATAAAGAAAGGAAAGGAAAGAACCTCCGCTTTCAATAACCCGAAAGCAGGAAAAAGAGAGGTAGCAAAAAGGACGGTGAAGACAAGACTCGTCTTAGAGAAAAGCAGCAGGGAGCCACGACGTGGAGAAAAGAGAACAGTTAGAAAAGATTAGGGCTGCATTCGAATAGTCAAAAAAATAGCTCCTTTTTCCTTTCCTTGCAACTTTTCCTTGACCTCGCCAGAAAACGTCATGGGGGTCAAGGAAAAGTTGGAAGGAGAGATTTACAAGGAATCTAGCTTAACTGGAATTCGAACATTCTTCTCTACCTTGCGTCATGGTGCGACGTCCAGTCGTATTGACGTTATAGTTCAGAGAAATTGTGTATAGTTTCAGGAAATGTGTGTAAACATTTGAGAAAAACTAATATTACAAGAGAAGCAACAGAAATAACCACAACTGCTAAAACACAAGCATAACTGCTAATAGCACAAGTAGAAATATGTACAGAATTACTGGCACCATTCATAAAGATGCAAAAGGATAGAAAAACAGAAAATAAATATTGTACTTTATTAATGATTCAATGGAATCAACCAAAACAACACAATTTTCTAAATGTATTTACAAAAAAATGTTTCACCATAGTCCCGGATCAAATCTGGACATGGCAGTGCCAGTTGTAGCCCAAAATAAGTCAATCTTAGCAAGCATTTTTATCTAATATTTAGACTTATACTTAAAATCTTATTTCTATTATTTTTTGCTAAATAAGACAAAAAGATGAGGTGAGATAGTTTTGCTCATTTCAAGATTTGCCAATGGGGTAAGATAATTTCTCTCTTGTCAAGCAAAAAGTAAACTAATATTTTCTACTTGAGGGAAAAAAAAAAAAAAAAGATTTTAAGTTTCATTACTAGACTCATTACAAGACTAAAACACGTGTGAAGACAGACACATTTTCATTTTAAATCACACAGTAAGTGTATTTGAATTTCAGGCAACAAAGACAAACCTTTCTGGTTAATAACGATATCCTCATGAACCTGACTCACACAGTACAGAGCTGATGGGGGATGGGTGTACTAGAGAGCTACATAAATTAGTACTTGTATTTGAGGAGACAGATCTATGCCAATGTGTATACTTCTACCTGAAGAGAAAGATCTATGCTGATGTATCTACTTCTACATAAGAATTCTACTATAATTCTATTAAATGAAAAACAGTCCATTAGAATAATGACTTGAAATCATATATTCACTAAGGAATGTCGGCTGACTACTTATAATTTATAAAAGGGAAGTGTCATGGGTAGTGGCTGCCTCTGTCGTTTCTGAGATTGTTTTCCGATTTGGTGTCGTCTGATGCTCTATCGGATTTTTTCTGCCTCCGTCCCGGTGTTTGGATCTCGCCTGGTCATTATCTCCGACACCTGTGTTCGGTTTCCTTCGGCTATACAGTCAAGCCGGAAAGTCTGAACACTCCTTTCACCTTCTCCACGTTGTATTACGTTACAGACATATTCCACAATAGATTGAGTTCATTTTTTGTCTCAAAATTCTACACAAAATAGCCCATAATGACAAAGTGAAAACAGGTTTTTAGACATTTGTGCTAATTTATTAAAAATCAAAATGTAAAATATATGTACACAAGTTGATATGACACCCAAAAGTGAGCTGAGGTGCATTTTGTTTCCACTGATACTGCTTGAGATGTTTCTACAACTTAATTGGAGTCCACCTGTGATAAATTCAATTTTGGACATGATTGGGGATTGCCAACACCTGCCTATATAAGGTCCCACAGTTGACAGTGCATGTCAGAGCAAACTCCAAGCCATGGGGTCAAAGGAATTATCTGCAGGCCTCAGAAACAGGATTGTGTCAAGGCATAGATCTGGAGAAGGGTACGGAAAAAAATCTGCAGCTTTACAGGTCCCAAAGAGCACAGTGGCCACCATCATTCGTAAATTGAAGAAGTTTGGAACCACCAAGAATCTTCCTAGACCTGGCCGCCCGGCCAAACTGAGCAATCGGGGAAGACGGGCCTTGGCCAGGGAGGTGAGCAGGAATCCGAGGGTCACTCTGACAGAGCTCCAGCGTATCCTTGTGGAGATGGGAGAACCTTTCAGAAGATCAACCATCCAGGCAGCACTTCACCAATCAGGCCTATGGTAGAGTGGCCAGACGGAAGCCCCTCCTTAGTAAAAGGCACATCACAGCCCGCTTGGAGTTTGCCAAAATGCACCTAGAGGACTCTCAAACCATAAGAATCAAGATTCTCTGGTCTGATGAAACCAAAATTTAACTTTTTGGCCTGAATACCAAGCGCCTTGAAGCTGTAATCGCTGCCAAAGGTGCAGCAACCAAGTATTAGGCTAAGGGTGTGTACAGATATGTAACCCCTAAATAACCTATTTTTGTCAGTAAAATAAAATTGCATATTTTCTAAAAACCTGTTTTCACTTCGTCATTATTGGCTATTGTGTGTAGATGTTTGAGGCAAAAAATGAACTCAATCTATTGTAGTATAAGTCTAACGTAATAAAACGTGGAGAAGGTGAAAGGAGTGTTCAGACTTTCCGGCTTGACTGTATATAGCGCTTACTTCCGCTTTCCGGTGCTTCTATATTGTCGTTGCCACTTGACTACGAAGCCGGTATGGGTATAGGTAGCCTATAGGAAGTTCGGTCACTGCATTTCTGTTTGGCCTTATACAGAGACACAGCTATTTCGACTAGTGATAGGATTAGATTTTCTGGATTTTTTGTTGTTGATTTTCCTATCTCTCTCTATTCCTTTTTTTTGCCTGCAGTCTGTTTATCTTTTTTTTCAGCTCTTTAGCCTACAGAGCTGTAGATACAGGCTTGCTATTCTGTTCGTTTCTTTTCTGTTTTCTCAACCTCTGATCTACGCAGATTAATTAGTGCGTGAGGTTCTTTCTTTTATTGTTTCTTGCTCTTTTTTCGAGATCCGCCTCCGTTTGAGGTTGTTTTGTGTTGGCATTGTGCTGGGGAAGTTTTGCTCCCGCTTTTCCTTTTTTCCCTGGTGCGGTTTAATTCCGCTTCTGTGGCATGTCTATTTTTAGATACGCTTTCTGAATCCTCATCTGTCGCGTTTTGGTTCTCTAAACTTCTAACCCAAACCTGACAGGAAGACATTAAACCAGACATTAATTAGAAAATACTAGTAAAGAGAGAGATAAGCCAGAAATTTCAAATATTAGTTACCCTCCACACTGTAAAAAAAATTTTGCTTCCCCCAACTTAAAATGTTTTAGTAACTGATTACACTGCACCTTGATAACTAGAGATTTAAAGTATGCAGAACAAGCTGTAATGTTGGCTTAACAAACTAAATCAAGTTGGGAGAAGTAATAATTTTCTGTTCATCTCACAAGAAAAGGTGAAAGCAACATAAAATAGTGAGTTGTACATATTCCATATGGAAAGTTTGTGCAACAATAAAATTTAGTCGGATGGGCCATTAGCTTAATTGAGCCAACTAAAAGTTCTGTATCCAGCTTTTTAACATTTTTAAGTCTGGCAAACTCAAAATGTCCATTGTACTCAGTTACCAAATCATTTAAAGCCAGACAAACTCAACATGTGCACGTAGTCAGTGACCAAATAATTTTACGTTGACTGAATTAAAACATTTTTTTTTTTTTAAAAGACCTTGAGAGAAATGTGGCACAAATGTTTTTAATGTAGAAATGAACCTTAATTCAATGACCAATGGCTCAAAACAAGTATTTTATCCAAGTTTAAGACATTTAAAGTCTTCATCAAAACAAGTCTTGTATCTAAACATTAAGACATTTAAATTGTTAATAAAAACAAGTCTTGTATCTAAACAATGTTAAGACATTTAATAATTGAGAATCACCCAATAAACTGCAGTTCTCATGCTTTTTACGAGAGGTTCCAACTAAGTGGATTGGCAATCTCAAAATCGTCAATGTTATAGGACTATAAGACTTAGCAGTGCTAAAATCTCACGTCACAAAGCTCACAACTGAAACTGGCCAAATCAAGGATACTCTTCTGCATTGCTTTCTGACATTATAATAAAATGACAAGGATGGCTAGCTTGATCTTTGATGTGTCCCGACTCAGAACAGTGACAGACGCGGCATTGCTTTCCCCCTCGCTGGCTCCGCCTACGTGTCTATGTAACATACACACCCACTGACAGCACTGCAGTTTTTCAAAAATGCGGAAGAGGTAGAGGTATACGTCATTTTGACATATACCTCTACCAATATTTCATCTTTATCTGCGGATATTTCAGTACAGAAATTATTTTGGCCAGCCACAAAGAGAGACTTAATTAGTTGTGCCCTGATCTGTTGTTTTTCGGTGGAACTACCCTTTAAAATCCTCAATTTCACTCTTCATCACTGAACATCACTAACTCTTCTTTGCAGACTGAACAGCTGTGACCTCACAGAGAAGTCCTATGATATTGTGGCCTCAGCTCTCCAGTTATCAAACTCCCCCCTGAGAGATCTGGACCTCAGCTACAATAACCCGGGAGATTCAGGAGTGAAGCTGCTCTGTGCTGGACTGATGAGTCCAAACTGTAAACTACGGAGACTGGGGTGAGTAGTGTTGTGTACTGTGTGACTTTAACTAAATAGAATGAGTGATTATGACTGTGTAAGAGTTAGAATTTTGTCTCAGAAAGGAAAAAATTCAAACTTTCGGTATTTACAGGAAAAAAAAAATACTATGACATACAATATGTCAAAAATAAATTAATTAATAGTAACACCACAATAAAACCAATACAAAACTATGAAACCATCAAAACACAGACCAGTAAAACAATAAAAACTTACAAGATCTATTTAAAAGCACACCTTGTAGCCTCCATCGTTATGCATAGCACAGATAGCTGTTATTGCACAGACTAAAAAACACAAACTCTATGTAGAGACGCTCTAAAACCATCCCCCTAAACATTAGCACTGGATCCATCGCCTGCCCCTCTTGGATCCTGTTCCTCCCAGTGATCCAAACTGTGAGCTTTGCCTGCCCAAACAAGAAATTGATCGAGGAGAGCCCATGTCTGTGCTTTACAGTGTACCCTGGACCCAGAATGAAAACCCCAAAATCAAAAACCAACTCAAGCCTCCCACACAGGTCCCTCAACAAAGCAAACAAAGTGCAGGATCTATGTGTGCCAGGTGTCTATTAGTGGCTATGACTCCATGAATAAGCCTCCACTGGAGATCTCCTGACTCTGTGTGTGCCAGGTGTCTATTAGTGGCTATGACTCCTTGAATAAGCCTCCACTGGAGATCTCCTGACTCTGTGTGCCAGGTGTCTATTAGTGGCTATGACTCCATGAATAAGCCTCCACTGGAGATCTCCTGACTCTGTGTGTTCCAGGTGTCTATTAGTGGCTATGACTCCATGAATAAGCCTCCACTGGAGATCTCCTGACTCTGTGTTCCAGGTGTCTATTAGTGGCTATGACTCCATGAATACGCATCCACTGGAGATTCAATTCAATTCAATTTTATTTGTATAGCGCTTTTTACAGAGAACTGTCACAAAGATGCTGCACAGGGAAACAGAAGGAAAATTGAGCAAAAAACCAGGCCTTAGCCCCCAACCAGCAAAATGAGGTAAAAAAACTCCCCGGTAGGGGAGAAAAAACACTGAACAGTGGCCAGAAAAAACTCCCCAGTGGGAAGAAATCTCAGAAGGAACCTGGCTAGAGAGGGGGTGCCCATCCTTCACTGGCCGGCCCGGTTTAGACTAAAGGAACCTGGCTAGAGAGGGGGAGCCCATCCTGTGGCTATGATCCTGACCGCTTTGGTATTGGAGCCTGATAAAAAAAGTGTGTAAAAAAGCAGGTGTAAAATTTTGGTCCAACCCCTGCCAAACACCTGCCCTCACCTCTCCCAGGGAAAGAAGGTGCCGAACCTTTACACGCACAGTGTACAACGCCCTCTTACTCACAGCGTCAAACTCCCCCAACAGTGGTGTCCTAAAAGTTAAGAGCTTCCCCTGTTCCTCCTGCCACTCCCCCAGCACCGCCCGTACATGGATGTGTGGGAAAGCAGGGGCCTCCGTCAGGTGTGGTGCAACAGCAACACCGTCCTCGTTGGGTGGGAGAGGCAGAGAGAGCCGCCTTTATTCCCACCAGGATCTTCTCCACCAGCTGCACTGAATGGACCCCTGCTTGTGCTGCAATGGCCGCTGCGTCTCTCCAACCACCGTCCTCCGTGCTCCACAAGTGAGCAGCTTCATCAAGCCAGCCCTCACAAAGTGACCCCTAAAGCTGGCCAACACGTGCAGTGACAGTTTCAGCAGGGGGCTCATCCAGGATCCAAAGGGCCCCTCGCTGCACGATAAAAACGTCCGACCACACCCTCAGCATAGAGGTGGAGAACGCAGGAAGGCCCACAGTGCTTGCCCCCTGCATGTTCATTAAGAAGAGATGCCAGTCCAGTCCCAAACCCCCTGCCATCCTCAGCAGGGCACAGACGGTCTCCCTCCAGCTCACATCAGCATGGTAACACAGCCTCTGTGCAGCCTGCAAGCGAGGGGCCGTCACACGGCTCTCCAGGTCAATAAGACCCTGCCCCCTTCCTGCAAGGGCAGATACAGCACTGCTGCCCTGAGCCAGTGCTGCCCTCACCAAAACAATTTTACAATATTTCGCAAATGGAAATATTACAACTTTAGTAATGTTTCGCAAATGGAAAAAGGCTTCCCCTGTTACATTTCTTATATGTGGAAAGCTTAAGTCAGCATCCAAGATTACACCTATATTCTTAACTTGAGGTTTATTTTTTGGTTCTTCGATAATCTTTCTCTCTGGGCCTTAGATCCAATGATAAGTATTTCAGTCTTATCCTGATTCAACTGAAGAAAATTCTGAGGCATCCAGAGATTAATATAATTCAGACAGTTTTCTAAGGAACCGATTGGGCTTTCATCATCAGGCAATACAGAAATATAGCTATGAAAATTAACCCCATGGTTACTAATGATTTTACCAAGTGGAAGCATGTATAAACAAAAGAGTAATGCGCCAATAATAGAACCCTGAGGAATCCCACAGTTAATAAAAGCTTTTTCTGATACAGAATCCCCTACGGCAACACAAAGATTTCTTCCAGCCAGATATGAATAAAATCATTTAAGAACTGTTCCTGAGAGACCTACCCCCTTGTTCAAGTCAATGTAGCAAAATATTATGGTCCACAGTGTGAAATACAGCACTGAGATCTAACAGAACAAGAACAAACACACCACCAGCATCTATGCACATTCGAATATCATTGACTACCTTGACTAGAGCCGTTTCCGTACTGTGGTTTGACTGGAAGCCTGACTGAAATTTCTCAAGAATGTCATTTTTACCGAGAAAATCATTTAACTGTCTAAAAACCACTTTTTCAATAATCTTGCTTAAGAAAGGGCGGTTTGATATGGGTCTAAAATTACTAAGAACTGAGGGATCCACGTTACTTTTCTTTAGCACAGGCTTTACAATGGCAGTCTTCCGTGCAGTTGGGAAGTTGCCGCTCTCCAAAGAGGAGTTTACAATGGCCAAGACACTGTCTGACAAACCACTAAAAGCAGTTTAAAAAGTCTTGTGGGGATAGGATCAAATACAGAGGTAGAGGGTTTTCATGGCTGGGCAATTTCATTGAGCATTTGTGCATCAATCAGGCCAAATTCATTCATGTCATCTTTGCACACTGCATCTGACCTGTCCAGGTCAGGAGCTGTACCCATTTGAGCTATGTGTAACCTAATAGTGCTTATCTTTTCTTTAAAATAAATAGCAAACTCTTCACATTTATTTGAGGACTGACTGCCAAATTCAGGAGCTGGACTTGGATTTATCAAGCGATTAATTGTTGAAAAAAGCACTTTGGGATTAGTCTTATTGTTACAAATAATCTTGGAAAAATAAGTCTGTCTTGTGTTTCTTATTGCTCTATTATAATTTGCAAGTCGCTCTTTAAGGATGTCAAGATGTACCTGTAGTTTTGTCTTTCTCCATTTACGCTCTGCTTTCTGACAGTTCCTCTTTAGTTTAAGAATTTCACAGCGGGTTCAGTGGTACACGTGTAAGATCAGCTGCTGCAGAGTTTAAAATGTGCCTCTTTATAATGCCATCAGATTTTTTCTTTCCTTTTAACAACATGACATGAAAAAATACACAGAAATGATCTGATATAGCGAGATCGACAACAGAGGAAACTCTTAGTCCTCTAGAAATTACCAAATCTAGAGTATGACCATGCTTATGAGTTGGCTCAGCAACATGCTGATTAAAATCAAGAGAGAGTAGTAAGCTTTTAAAATCCATGGCCTTGGAATCAGACATTATCCACATGCAAGTTAAAATCACCTGCCAGAAGAACTCTCTCATGATCAGTTGATATGATAGACATGAATTCAGCAAATTCAGGAAAAATTACTGGGTTTTGCCTTGGAGGGTGATAGATGGTCACCATCAGTACAAGAGAATCAAAACTTAGAATCTGAGCAAGATATTCAAAAGAAGTCGTCACCAAAGTCCATTTGCTTGTATTTAAATTCACATGTATAAAATTTGCTAAGCCACCTCCTCTCTTATTCTGCCTAATATTTTGAGAAAAAGGGGCGAAGCCTTTATTAGCGAGACAGTACCATCTGTCCCTAGCCATGTCTCTGTTAAGAATAAAATAAATCTAATTTATTGTCTTGAACAAGGTCATTAATTAAAAACACTTTAGATGCCAGGGATCTAATATTTAATAATGCAAAGGTGTAAGGAATTACATTTTGTCGCAAGGAGGAAAACAAGTTTATCTGACTCAGAACCTGTAACATGGATGTGTATGTGAATACGGGTTCGCATATAAACACACAATGACTGGGGTGTGGTTATGAAATAGCGGGCGGTAAGACCCTGAACTCCAGAGAGCAAGACTATACTGCTACCAGCCATTCATCTAATTGTTCTCTGACACTAAGACTATCTACTGCTACCAGACATTCATCTAATTGTTCTCTGGCACTAAGACTATCTACTGCTGCCAGCCATTCATCTAATTGTTCTCTGACACTAAGACTATCTACTGCTACCAGACATTCATCTAATTGTTCTCTGACACTAAGACTATCTACTGCTGCCAGCCATTCATCTAATTGTTCTCTGACACTAAGACTATCTACTGCTACCAGACATTCATCTAATTGTTCTCTGACACTAAGACTATCTACTGCTACCAGCCATTCATCTAATTGTTCTCTGACACTAAGACCTTCTATCCCAGCATGTAAAGGTGCTACTCATCCGGGAGTCTTGAAAATAATAATAATAATAATGCAAAATAGGAGGCGGAGGTGGCGCTGCTCTGCGGCTGCCTTGCTGCGTTTCACGCTTGCCATTTGTGTGTTTTATCATGTTTGTTTACGCGGATGTGATTGTTTTTTACTTCGCACCTTGCTTGCACTGAAGTAGCAACTATGTATTTCGCTTTATGGAGTGTGATTGGACTGTTTTTGGTGATTTTAAACACTTATTTTACCCAAGGACACAACCACGGCTATGTTGCTGGCGGCGTAGCCAGAGAATCCTTACTGCTGTTACGCAATCACATATCTCCGGACTATTCAACCATTGTAGACTCGATACCGAACTGTCTTAAAACTAATTGGAAGAGAGGTACTATACGGACAAAGCGGAAACGTGGATGTAAGGGCGGCATTCTTCACCGACTGAAGAGGCTGAAAAACAAACTCCCCCTGCCTACTCCCCTGCTCATCAACGTGCAGTCCCTGAAAGCGAAGACAGACGAGCTGTCAGCCAACACCCGCTACCTGCACCAGTATCGGAGCGCCTGAGACATGGCTGGACAGTAACATCGTGTCGAGTGAGGTGGACCGACTGAGACCCCAACATCACCGGGAAGACTCGCAGGGAGTCTCCACGTCCTTGAAACGCTTACGCAGACTTTCTTGGACTGTGTCCAGCAGCTCAGTCTTCACCCTGTGAAATAAAAGGCAGTAAAAATGAATGACAAATCAGTTCCAATCCATGACCAAGGCATTGGATGTTAATCAGTTGTGGAATCTCTTGGCGCAGAAGCGTTGACACTCCCCCACGTCGTTGACACTCACAGCGGCCCCATCAGAGCCAAAGCCGACCGTCTTCTCCTTCCAGTCATTTAGTCCAACTTTCTCTAGGGCTAAAAACATAAATAGTGAAAACTGTTACACACATCTGTTATTGTACATTGCTACCATTAAAGTGATACTGCAGTCAAAAACCTTTTCCCGTTGAAAACCAATGTTTTGGGTTAGATTATGATCATACACAACTGTCTATGTCCGAAAATCTCATGTTTAGTCAAAATAGTTTTATCTGAGTTTTTGTGTAGACTTACCAATACGCTGGTTTCCGGGGATTCGTGACGTCACGAGATCCTTAACATAAAAATGGGTGGAGTTGAGGTGATCCTAGGGGTGGTCTCGGCTGAGCACGTGGTATAAAAGCAGAGACCAACTTTTATTTTTTTTCCTCCCCTCTTTGAGACTGAGACGCTTGTACTGCTAACTAGCTAGTTCAAGTTCAAATGCAAATTGCTTTCTATTACTGCTAACGTTAATATTACGACTTATATCGAGCTACTAAGGCTACATTCACACTGCAGGCCTTAGTGCTCAATTCCTATTTATTGCTCAGATCAGATTGCAGACAGACAGACAGACGGACTGACAGACAGACCGGATAGGCAGAGAGACAGACAAACCAATCGGGTAGATAGACGGGTAGACAGAGGAGGTAAGAGTGGACAAATGAGCTGTATGAGAGAGAGAGAGAAAAAAGAGGAGAAAGGGGGAAAAGGGGAGGGGGGTTGGCTAACCAGTTTATTTTGGTTGGATTATAAATTTAGATTATTGATGAATGGTTCCCAGTTGTCTCTGAATTGTGACATTTGATTGTGGCTGGAAGCTGATATTTTTTCTAATGATATGTATTCTGAAAGAAGGTTCAACCATTGCATAGTATTTACAGTATTTCTTGTTTTCCAATGTAATAGGATAGTTTTCTTGGCGACAGTTAGGGCAATGAGCAAGGACCTGGTGTTCTGGGTTGTTAAATTGATTGTGGATATGTCTCCAAGTAGGCAGAGAGAAGGAGATAGTGGAATGCTGCGACCCAAAAAACGGGATAACGTTTTAGTGACTGTACCAAAAGTGTTGGATGGGTGGGCATAGCCAAATAGCGTGGAGATAATTGTCCGGGGTGTTTAGAGTGCATTGTGAGCATATGTCAGTGTCTGCTAATCCCATTTTATACATCTTGTGTTGAGTAATATGTGCTCTGTGGATTACCTTGAATTGAATTAATTGTAAGTTAGTGTTGTTAGTCATTGTGAAAATGTTGGTGCATATTTGTTGCCAGAAGTTGGCGCTGGGAGAGATGGCCAAGTCTAATTCCCATCTTGTAATGGGGAGGTGTATTGTAGATTTGATATGCGTTAGAATTTTGTATAATTTAGAGAGAATTTTCTTCTGAGATGTTATTTTTTTTATTTTTGTTATGATTAATGGTGGCTGCAAATCGTTCTGCATTATATTGATTTTGGATTTCAGGACAGATTTTAGCTGAAGATATTGAAGGTATTGGTCTCTCCCAACACCGTATCTCTGGGTTAGCTCTTTAAAAGTGATTAAAGTGTTCTCTTGAAAAATGTGACGCGGTATGTCAAAACCAGGCACAATTGGGCAAGAGGTCAATTTTGAGTTATTGGTATATTAGTAAAATATAGACCTTGCACTTTACAACTCCGCTTTCTTTTTTCAAATCGGATATTCCAAAGCGAAGTTATTAAGATTTTAATCGGACCGTTTGAATACTAAACGTTAAAATACAAATCAGTGTCAAAGGAGTGTACTGCAGCAAATCATGTTGCAGCCATGTTCACAATATCATTACAATACAGTACATTATAAATGTACCAAAGCAGTTTTGTTTACACTTGCACTGACACATTCTAAGATCGTAATCTCACTCATTGTAAACATCTCGTGCTACGTTGATTGCATCGTCAACTTTTGTCCGAATCTACACTGTCTGTACTGATGAAATAGTCCGTAATTAAATCTTGCAGGCCAGGTTCATTTCCTAGTCCGAATTCGCTGGCTTCATTCAGTTACTTCGAAATTTGCTTTTCGTTCGCCGACACGGCCATTGCCGCAGTGAAGCTTAAGCACAGTATTAAAAATCTTTAAAAGTGTTTAAAAAAATACTTTGTCGATGAAATTTCAGTTAGAAACCTTTACAGAACATTTTTAATATTTGTAGCATCATAAATGTCCAAAAATCTCTAAACCGCTAAAATTCACTCCAAGGCATTTTGCAGCTGTTCCTCCGTTCGTAGCTCTGCCCAATTCCGCCTGGTTTTGACATACCGCGTCACAAATGTGGTGGAGATGTGTAGGGCCGTAATCTCCCGGTCGATTGGTCGACTAATTGGTCGATGCGTTCTGGCTCGACTAAAATTCTGATTGGTCGACTTAAATCTCCGTGGACACTGATTTAACTCCTTCGCGACTAGAACGGCCCTATTAAAAATGGTTCTAATTCGAACCATAGCGTCATTTGTCTCTCTGATATTGGTTAACCGTGGATTCGCGGTTTTTTTCATTTGAAAATGTTTTGGATAGTCAGCCAATGATTGCACAGATATTCTTGGCTGTGTGACGTGGTTCATTTACGCTGCACTGTTGACGCGCAATACGTCTTTACAAGCCTTTCCGAAATGGCTTCGGCCAGTGGTAAACGCCGGTTTACTGCAGACGAAGTTGCTGAAATATGCACTATGCGCAACGATGATAATTTGATTCTGAACATGGAGGAATGGAAAGTGGAGAAGAAAGTGAAAGTGAAACGTATTGCGCGTCAACAGTGCAGCTAAATGAACCGCGTCACACAGCCAAGAATATCTGTGCAATCATTGGCTGATTATCCAAAACATTTTCAAATGAAAAAAACCGCGAATCCACGGTTAACCAATAGCAGAGAGACAAATGACGCTATGGTTCGAATTCGAACCTTTTTTAATAGGGCCGTCGCGAAGGAGTTAAATCTCTGTGAGTGAGTTGCCTTTTTTTTGCGGCTATATTTTTTGTTTTTCAATGTTTGCTGCTAAACGCCTTACCTTGCCAGTTGTGCACCTTATTTAAGTTTATAATTCATTGTTTTTATATTATTTCGTTTTGGAGACTAATGCCCTTTTATTATTGTGCACATTTACTTAATTTTCACGGTTATTGGAATTGGTTCACTTTAATATTTTGGAGCCTGTAATGCGCAATTACGCAGTGCGCACTGTGTCTATTTTGATTTTGTTTGTTAAATAAATATTATTTTTTTCTGAAAATGGACTTGCCTTTTTGTGTTTAAGAGGAAAGGAGGTTTAGGAGGTTTGAAGTTATAGGCAGTAGGGGTGGGACTTTAACCGTTTAGAAACGCCGTTCATCACGGCGAAAGTTAGATGACAGAAATTAATCTCATCTGATGATAGCATCTCTGATTACTGTTATCTGAACGAGGACAGTGTTAAAGAGACTGAGATAACCCGAGAGTAGACGACAAGTGCGGCTGCAAACTGTATTGGCGGCGGAGGAGACGGTGATACGACGAGACTAAATTAAAGAAGTGACTGATAATGCTTAGTTTATCTACACATTTTTTTTCGGTTTGCAAATGCTGTTAAAAATCACTAGAGCAGGTTAAGAAAGCAGCTGTGTGTGTAATGAAGTCTAGGTGTGTGTGTGTGTGTGTTATGGGTATTAGCTATTATGGTTTTGTATTTTTTATTACTTTTTCGTTTGATTTAGTTTTATTAAAACAAAATTTTCAATTCAGTTTAGTTTCAGTTAGTTTTCAGAGTGTGATGCCTGCTTCAGTTTAGTCTTATTCTAAACTGTCTTATTCTACCTCTTAAGCCCTAGAGCACCCGCCCCCCCCCCTCTCCCCCCTCTCCCCCCCCTCTCCCTCGATTGCTCGATTCTTGGTCGAAATTTTAGGATTTTAGTCGACCTAGATTTTCTTTGGTTGATTACAGCCCTAGAGATGTGTGATACCTTTCTGTTTCCAAGTGGTGAAATTCAGTGGAGTTTTGTTGAGCTGGAAGTCAGGGTTATGCCAAATTGGGGTGTATTTGCAGGGTGTCAAAGTGGAGTTTGTGATTTTGTTGATTTTCCACCAAGCTGTCAGAGTTGTAGAAATTACAGTGTTTTTAAAGCAGTTGTGGTGTTTTATATTTGTATTGAGGAATGGTAGATCAGATGGTGAGATTTCCCTGCATACTTCTTGTTCGATATCAATCCATGAATTATTTTGTTGGGTGGGGTGAATCCATTTATAGATGTATAGCAGTTGGTTGGCCAAGTAGTAATTATGAAAATTTGGTGCATCGAGTCCTCCTTGATTTTTATTTCTCTGAAGAGTAGCTAATTTGATTCTGGCTTTTTTATTTTTCCAGTAGAATTTGGTTATTATTGAATCTAGAGAGTTGAACCAGTTGGTGGTGGGTTGCGTCGGGATCATGGTGAATAGATAGTTTATTTTTGGTAAAATTGACATTTTAATGGTTGCTATTCTTCCAATTATGGAAAGTGGTAGGTTCATCCATCGTTGTAGATCATCTTCTATTGTTTTTATTAACGGGCTAAAGTTGAGATGGAATAACTCTGACAACTTGGGGGAAATGTTGACACCTAAATACCTGATATTTCCAGTGGAGAGGGGGAGGGTTGATTTTAGAGTTGCAGCATTCCAGTCATCTCCATCTAAGGGTAAAATTATAGATTTTGTCCAATTTACGGAGTAGTCGGAAATTTTTGAAAATGTATTGATGAGTTTAATGGTTTCTTGTAGGGAGTTGGTGGGATCTTGTAAGTATAGTAACACATCGTCTGCGTAAAGGCTGATCTTGTGGTGTGTGTTATGAGTTATAATTCGGCAAGAGGTTCTATAAAAAGAGCGAATAGAGAGGGAGAGAGTGGACATCCTTGCCTAGTGCCCCTGTGTAAAGTGAAGCTCTGTGATGTTAATCCATTCGTGGTGACTGTGGCCAAAGGTGAGGTGTAAAGTATTTTCATCCAGTGAATAAACGATTCTCCAAATTTTTGTAATGTTGCAAATAGAAATGTCCAGTTGACTCTATCGAAGGCTTTTTCTGCATCCAGTGAGGTAATTATAGCTTTTAATCTGTGTTGATTGATGACATTAATTAAATTAAATAGTCTGCGCATAGTGTTTGATGAATGTCGTCCTTTGATAAATCCAGTTTGGTCGGGATGAATTATGATTGGGGTGACTGTTTGAATTCTGGAGGCTAAAGCTTTGCTAATTATTTTTATGTCGGTATTGATAAGTGATAGGGGGCGATAGCTGGAGGGTATGGTTGGGTCTTTGCCAGGCTTAAGCAGTACTGAGATAAGCGCTGTGTTCATATGCAGGGGGATTTTAGAGTTATGTTTTATTTCAAGTGCCATTCTGATGAATAATGGAGAAATTGTTAGCCAAAAATGTTTAAAAAAATTCAGCGGGGAAGCCATCAGGTCCTGGAGCTTTATTGTTGGGCATCAGGGTTAGTGCTTTTTGGAATTCAGTTTGTGTTGGTGGTTCGTCCAGTGCTTGTGCATGCTCTTTAGATAGTTAAGGTAGGTTTATTTTATTCAAGAAGGAATTGATGTCTGCTGAACTTGGGTCAATGTCTGAGGTATATAATTTGCTATAGAATGTCCTGAATGTATTATTTAGTCACTTGACTTTCTAACGGATTGGACTCACACTTAAAATGGAGACCGAGGGTACATCCTGGTCTCAAAAGGGATTCCCCCAAGTGAAGTTTGCAAGTGAAGTTTACAAGGGTGGAACAAAAACTGGATTGGGATGCAGCCTATGCGTGAGCTACACAAAAAACTCTCAATAGCGCATGCGCATTGATGTTACGTCCGGACAACACAAAGAATCGTATTCGCTGAACGTCCATTTTCAAGTTTAACCCAGTTCAACTAAATAATATAAATTGGACACCCAGACGGCACATTGGGGCTTCAGACAACAAGATAAAATATGTGGTGTCAACTTTTTACATAAGTTATGTTGGATCAATTGTTTTTTATAAGCTCGGGGAGCTCTTATTAAGTTTGTTTTTTTACAGTGCAGGAACAGGAACATCAGTGCACTTCCTGGGGGGCCTGAGAAAATTCAAGTAAAAACTGAACTGACCATCAGTGTAAAATGTGGTGGCTTCTGGTGGTCGCTGCTCTAGCTCTCTCTACAGTCACAGGTAATGCACTTTTACACACTTTTAGATCAACATTTGTGGAGATAATCTTGCACTTCTTACTCTCTAAAACTGAATGCTTTATAAATGCCTTACTACTGTTTACTGTTTTGATGGAGGTGTAAGAGGTCAAAAGAGAGTCAAAAAGTGTATTTGCTAATAGTGTTGAGAAGTTTGCGAGTGTTTGACATGCAGAAATGTTGGTTTCATGTTGTTGTGGGGTGCTGTGACCAGAGTCTACTGGTTACACACTGGGGGGAAAAAAGTGTTTTAGTCTTGTAATGAGACTTAAAATCAATCAAAAAAGTTTTTTCCTCAAAAGTGGAAAATATTAGCTTGTATTAAGTTACTTATCTTAGCTAGAGTTCTCAGTTTCAGCCCGAGCCCGACGGGGCCCGAAAAAGCCCCTTTGGGTAGGCCCGAATTTATGCTAATTGGTCGGGTCGGGTAGGGCTCGGGCTGCGCAAAAAAAAAAAAAAAGTCTCTGTGTATTTACAGTAGGCTAATTTGCATTTTCACATGTGGTGCTGATTGCTAATTTTGGAGATATTATGCTAATAGATATGACTTTTTTAATCAGTACACTGAAGTACTGTTGTATAGATGTGCATAGATCTCACTTACTGCTATAAATGTATAGATGTACAATGGTAGTTACTGTTTTGCTATAAAGTGTTGTGTTGATGTGCAATGGTAGCTTGTAATTGCATGCTTGTATTTAATGGTATAATGTGTGGTATATATCTGTAGGCCTATAAGTTTTTTAAAAAAGTAAAAAAAATTCTCTATTAATTTCCAGTTTCCGGAACTGAAAAGTCTTTGCTTGAGCGAAACGGAAGCTCGGTTCGTCTGGAAGTGCAGGGATATCAAGAACTCCAGTTTCAGAGCATTGCATGGACTTTTCAGAACAATACAGATTTAAAAACTATAGTGCAATTCAATCATGAGAAGAAACATATGACGAACTATGGAAGTTATAAAGCCACAACAGAATTTGATGAAAAGAACTTCTCCCTGTTGCTGAAGAATGTGCAGCAGAGAGACAGTGGGATCTACACAGCAAAGATAACTGATGATGACGGGAAGGAGAGAGATGTTGCTACCTACAGGCTCACAGTTCAAGGTAGAGATGTTACACAGTTTTTTTTACAGTCACTGGGATGTGTACAACACAAACACAAGTGTGCAGAAAAGATATGGGTAGAAAATATTTCAACATTAATGCATTTATATAATATTGTAATTCTGTCAATAAATGTGATTTCTGAGATTTTCATGAGATTATGTTGTATGATGTGATTTTGGATATTATTACAAAACTATATGACAAAATGTGAATATACAGTCAAGCCGGAAAGTCTGAACACTCCTTTCACCTATCCACGTTTTATTACGTTACAGACATATTCTACAATAGATTGAATTCATTTTTTGCCTCAAACATCTACACACAATAGCCAATAACGAAGTGAAAACAGGTTTTTAGAAAATATGCAATTTTATTTTACTGACAAAAATAGGTTATTTAGGGGTTACATATCTGTACACACCCTTAGCCTAATACTTGGTTGCTGCACCTTTGGCAGCGATTATAGCTTCTAGGCATCTTGGGAAAGAAGCTACGAGCTTGGCACACTTGTTTCTGGACATTTTTGCCCATTCCTCTTGGCATATCCTTGCAAGCTCCGTCAGGTTGGATGGGGAGCGTCGGTACACAGCCATTTTCAGCTCTTTCCACAGATGTTCAATTGGATTCAGGTCTGGGCTCTGGCTGGGCCACTCAAGGACATGCACAGACTTTCTCCGAAGCCACAGCTTTGTTCTCTTGGCTGCGTGCTTCGGGTCGTTGTCATGTTGGAAGGTAAACTTTCGCCCCAGTCTGAGGTCCAGAGCGCTCTGGAGCAAGTTTTCTTCAAGGATCTCGGTGTACTTAGCTGCATTCATCTTTCCCTCTATCAGGACTAGTCGCCCCGTTCCCGCTGCTGAAAAACATCCCCACATCATGATGCTGCCACCGCCATGCTTCACTGTAGGGATGGTATTAGCCAGGTGATGAGCGGTGCCTGGTTTCCTCCAGACGTGACGCTTGGTATTCAGGCCAAAAAGTTCCATTTTGGTTTCATCAGACCAGAGAATCTTGATTCTCATGGTTTGAGAGTCCTCTAGGTGCCTTTTGGCAAACTCCAAGCGGGCTGTGATGTGCCTTTTACTAAGGAGGGGCTTCCGTCTGGCCACTCTACCATAAAGGCCTGATTGGTGGAGTGCTGCCGGGATGGTTGATCTTCTGAAAGGTTCTCCCATCTCCACAAGGATACGCTGGAGCTCTGTCAGAGTGACCCTCGGGTTCCTGCTCACCTCCCTGGCCAAGGCCCGTCTTCCCCGATTGCTCAGTTTGGCCAGGCGGCCAGGTCTAGGAAGATTCTTGGTGGTTACAAACTTCTTCCATTTGCGAATGATGGTGGCCACTGTGCTCTTTGGGACCTGTAAAGCTGCAGAGATTTTTCCGTACCCTTCTCCAGATCTATGCCTTGACACAATCCTGTTTCTGAGGTCTGCAGATAATTCCTTTGACCCCATGGCTTGGAGTTTGCTCTGACATGCACTGTCAACTGTGGGACCTTATATAGGCAGGGTGTTGGCAATCCCCAATCATGTCCAATCAATTGACTTTATCACAGGTGGACTCCAATTAAGTTGTAGAAACATCTCAAGCAGTATCAGTGGAAACAAAATGCACCTCAGCTAATTTTTGGGTGTCATATCGAAGGGTGTGCACACTTGTGTACATATGATATTTTACTATTTTGATTTTTTATAAATTAGCACAAATGTCTAAAAACCTGTTTTCACTTTGTCATTATGGGCTATTTTGTGTAGAATTTTGAGACAAAAAATGAACTCAATCTATTGTAGAATATGTCTGTAACATAATAAAACGTGGATAGGTGAAAGGAGTGTTCAGACTTTCCAGCTTGACTGTATGGGATTATTATGATGTTAGATCAGGGCTGCCCAACCCTGTTCCTGGAGATCTACCGTCCTGTCGGTTTTCATATCAACCCTAATTTGGCACACCTGATTCTACTAATGAGCAGCTCAACAGGCTCTCTAGCTGTTGAATGAGCTGTGCTTTGTTAGAGTTGGAGTAAAAACCTACAGGACGATGGATCTCCAGGAAGAGAGTTGGGCAGCCCTGTGTTAGATGATATGATGTACTATGATATTATTATGAGTCTACTGTATATGATGTAATGTGTCACGTGTTTGGCCAGTGGATTGATTGGTTGTTGTTTTGCAGAGGCCCCGCCCATACCCCAGGTGAGGGTGGAGTTACTCTCCTCTGCTGCAGGGTTCTGTAACGTGTCGGTGAACTGCTCTGCTAAAGACATCTGGGCCAGCTACACCTGTGACCACGCCCACTGCACACAGGGAGAAATTACAACCTCGCTGTCAGGAGTCAACATCATCGTCACGGCAACCAACGGGAGCATCCACTGCAGCAGCAGTAACCGGGTCGACACAAAGACAAATTCCACAAAGAACATCTGTAATCTGTCTGTAGATAAAACCCGTAAGTCTGTCTGTCTGTGGGTAAAGCCTGTAAGTCTGTCCGTGGATAAAGCCTGCAAGTCTGTCTGTCTGTGCTCTGCTCTACCCTTGTGTTCACATGGAAAACATTCAAAATACGAAACTACCACAGTCCGTCCCCACAGGTGCAAACACTGCGCTTCCTAAATTGTACAATCAGTAATCGGAGCTTTAGCACAGACAAGGCAACACAGGTAATTTAATGTGGTATCGAGAGGGGGGGGGGGGGGGGGGGGAGAGGGGGGGGGGGGGGCCTATAAACTAGCCTATAAACTAGGCTACAGCTTTTAGAAAACCCCAGGATTGATACTACAGTGCAATAAAATAAGAGGGTGCTGTTAATAGCCCAAAGCGCTTACGACCCTCATCTTGCCACAGCCACAGACTGTAAAATGCACCGTTTACAAGAAAATCATGTTCAGATATAGCTAGAAACAATAATATTTTTTTAAAACGTTGTACAAATAGCCTACGCATTTGGCGTTTTCCATTACTTACTGTAGGCTACTATACAGTAGGCTACCTGATGCACTTTCGGTTTAGAAGACACCTCATTTTTTTTCCTCCAAAATCTCTCGTAGATATAAATATGTTAATGGAACCAAATATCTTACCTGTAGGCTATAAGCAGGTAGGCTACCACTGTGTTATGATTAACCCTGAAGAGTTTATCTTGTTACGTTTCGCCAAAGTCCCATACAGTCGACATTTCCACAGTGACCTATCGCATTTCGGGCTGAAATAGTCTACCTTGCTGTTATGTAAAAACACATTGTGTTTTCGTACGTTTTTTTGTTTTTTTTAATGTGTAGCTACACTTATTTCTTATTTCTGTTTTAGAGTGTTGTTTGTTTATTTTTCTATTTGTGCGCTATCAAAATAGCTTAAATGGTGTAATATTCAAATATTACATTTTTTTTTTTTAAAAGCATGAACTGGAGCGTGAATTGAGTGAGTACATGCAAAAAAACATTTACTTGACTTACTTACTTGACCCCTGCTGGAGTTGGGAGGTGAAGGGGACAGGAGGACATCAGTGCCCTTATCAGAGAAGCACTCCAAAATAACTGTCTTGTCTCTCGCTGCAGGTCAACCGAAGGCCACCACGAGCGGCGTCATCATCATTACCTCCTGCTTTGTCGCCATCGCCATCGCCATCGCCATCGCCACCCCCCATCCCCCATCGCCATCCCCATCCCCCATCGCCATCGCCATCCCCTATGGCAACCCCCTGATGGCAACGCCTGTCCTAATCGGCTCGATCAGATCTTGAGCAACTATCCGTGTCTGTTTTCCTCAACCATGCCCCCATTTGCTAGAGAGCTGTGATTGGACAATGATTACATTTTCAACTTGCATCATTTCAGCATAGTACTTCCCGAAAATGAAATAGATGCACTTTGCATTTCGGTGTGGTATGGCACGATTTCATCATTCAATTATGTGTAATGTAATCCCTTCTAATTGTTTTTCTGGATGGCAGTTGAACAAGATGCAAATCAATGAAATGATAATTTTGATTTTCATTGTGGCACGTTCTCTTCACGTCCACAGTGAAAAGCAATGCATTGCATTTCAACATGGCACTATTTCTACGTGCTGCTCAATGTAAAACAATACGTTGTGGCGATTGTTTTCCCCCCTCATCCCGTGTGATTGAATTTCATTGTGGCACGGTTTCCTCTCCATACTGACTGGTTTAGCACCACTTTACATATCTGACCTGCTGAATAGATATCAGCCCTTATACCATAGTATGGGTGAATACTCGATTCTGATTGGTCAATGACTGGTCGTTATTCTGTATAACCGGTCAGTCATCCGGGTCACAAGTTTAATCACAGTTCTAAATTAATGCGCTGCCTGGCCAGCTAGTACTATGCAACCTGGGAATGGCAAACATAACCGGTCAATTCAGAGTCCAAGACGTTCTAGAAAATAAGTGGAATAAATAAAGTGAATTAATAAAGTAAACGAATGTAGCCTACCTACTTTATTTTCCTCAGTGACTAACGTTACTGTAGCCTACGGCAGACGGCTACTTCACCTCGTAGGTATGCTGCAAATAGTGGGCTAACTTTGGCTATGATAAACTTTTGTCATTGTTTTTAAGATAATGCAAATGCAATACGTGGCGAGGTAACTATATAGCTAGCCAAAGTTACATTATCACGGAGTTAGCAAAGCGCATGGTGTTTATGTGCAATGCGTAGCCTAATCTTTTTTATTTTTATTTTTTTTACTGCGAGCCATAAATCCGTCTCTAACGCCGCGTTCACACAGCGAGCAACTTGGTTGCTGGGTCGGTCAAGTCTACTAGGCTCAGGGGCGCAGATGGGATTTTTAAACTGGGGGGGACCAAGCTGTCAGCAAATGATTCCAACTCAATTGGTTATTTTGTGTAAATACTATATATATATATATATATATATATATATATATATATATATATAAAACGTCATGCCTTCTGCATGTGTTTTATTTAGAAGAAGAAGAATTTATTTAGAAGAACCTCATTCTCAGCACAGAAACTTAAATTGTATTCTGACCAAAAAACAAAAGAACCTACAGTACAAAAAATAATAATGAAATAAAATTGAAATGATTCACACATAAATAAAAATAAATAAGTATAGCCTACATGGCATGAAATGTGAAATGAAATACAAACTTTAAATTAAATATTAGGAATTCCCTCTGTAAGTATGTACATTTTTTCCAATAATAAACAAAATTGATTAAAAAAAAGAATTCTCTCTGCAGCCAAACAAATTTATCCTCTAGAACCAGACTCAATAGGTCCCCAAAACATCTCTCCTCCTTTCATTTCCCTGAATACATAGAACCAGACTCAATAGGTCCCAAAAACATCTCTCTTCCTTTCATTTCCCTGAATACATAGAACCAGACTCAATAGGTTCCAAAAACATCTCTCCTCCTTTCATTTCCCTGAATATATTGCTGGGCAATATCTTGTCTGTCCAGTTTGTCAAGTTTGTCTTGGTGAATATGGCACACAGCAATGCCATTGAGCCTTTTTTAATTATTTGTTAAGTAACCAGTGTGACAATCAGAAAATAACATATTTATTTCGCTGATTAAACTGCTTTCTCTTCACTACCGCTCTCTCTCTGCACTGCTTGTGAAACTCGCGTCCATGACTAGGCTGGGGGCGGGGCAAGAGCTTCCCGTTGTGTCATCCCCCCGTTGTGTCATCCAAGTCAGCTCGTACAGCTACAATTTTTTGATGAAGAGAAACAACGGCAGTAGCCTACATATAAGAAAGACATATTTGCGATGCAGCCTATTCTTTATAGTTATGTCATGACACTGATAATTATGTGTTCTCGCTAGCTAGCGATAGGCTATATCTATCTTCGTTGCGAGCTGGCGATCTTTATCTACGTTATCTATTATTCGGTTTTACAGTAAATGCTGGGCCAGTTTGGAGTGTAAGGGGCATGTTAGACTGGAAAGCTGACCAACATCATGCTGAACTGTATACAAATAAAGAAGTGTTGAGTTCAGGACAGCATTTCCTGCGTTGCATCCAAGGAAAAACACGTTTTGAGACCGCAAACTCTTTAGCCTTTGCAGTGGCGTTTTTATATGTAAAAAATTGGTGGGGCAGCCACCAACCACTTAGGCTACATACCAGGCAAACTACAGTAATCAAAATTACAGTAATCCCACTTGCTACTGATGCGTTTTTAACACGTCAACAAACAGCTATCCATTGAGAGAGAGAGAGAGAGAGTATGTGAGTGAGTGTGTCAGTGGCGACTGGTGAGGCCCACAACAGGTGAAGCTGAGCTCCAGGAGTGGGAGGGGGAGATCAGGATTATCCTGACAGTGCCGCGGGAAGATGTTAAAAAACAAAGTAATTTCAATTTAGCTATTCCAACCCCTCCCGTACGCAATCACTCCCTGTCATGTACTCCCCCTGTACTCCCGTCATGAACGTTACCATTGCTTAGCAATGCTGGATTAGCTAGCTAGCAAGCTAACGATATCTCACGGCAAGTCGTTTTAACATTTAGCTAGCAAGCTAACGATAGTTTATGGCAAGCCATTTTAATCAAAGTTATTCGACTTCCTTAAAGTCATCCTTGCTGGCTGGCCATATAAGTTCGCTAGCTACCGTGATTGCCTAGCTAACGTTATTAGCTAACGTTAACCAGCTGCTCTAGCTAGAAATCTAACCAGACATTTCTACACCTGGATACATAGGTCCCAGAAATTACGAAAATGTGCGGGGAATAGAGCCAAAGTGTTAGCGCCAGCGGTATGTTTGTACTGACTAAATACGGGGATGTTTAAAATAAAACCAATAATTTATAATTATTTAGAAAGAATACGGAGTCTGCGTTTGTAAATGTTTGCAATGTTTGTGATTAGGTTACAGGATGCAGATGCCAGCTACAATCAATGTAGTTACTGTGCTTTTAGCTAGCGTGTGAACCCACTAACCTTAATCCCCACTTTATCTGGAAGAGTTTTCAGAACAGGGTTTCATGCTGCGGCAAAAAAATAAATCAAATCCTTGAAACCCGTCCTCGACCAAGGACCGTCTCCCCCAAATAACATACACGGAAAACAGAAGAGTGCCTTCTTGTCTACGCTAGCTGTTAGCCTTTTTTTTTCTTTTCAAAAACCTTACTACTCACCCAGAGTAAGGGTGTCAAAAGTGTGCTTCAGTAAATAATCCACTTCGTTCATATTTATTTTATTTTTTTCTCAAGTTAGCTAGCTATAATACAGTACTAGTATCCCCTCTCTTATTGACTGACTTACGTTACGTTGCTACGTTACACTAGCGCCAGACAGAAATAGCCAATCAACTCTGAAATATGATATGACGTTTTAGTGGGGCTACGGGCTACGGGCTGTTGGCCCCACTTGTCATCAAAATCGAGCTCGAGGTATAACATAGGCCGTGTTATTGGATTATAACCTCGTAAGAAGATCTAATTAATATGCGTCCGTCTGTGCTGTGATTGGTCCAGTGTGACTACCATCGTCATACACAAGAGACCGACTACCATCGTCATACACAAGAGACGTGTGCTCTTATAGTCAGTTTCCAGTTTCGGAGGTATGTCACAGGCCGACAACACGGCTTCTTACAACACATTTACTGTTGTAACCGAGAAACAGGTTGCCGGAAATGCCACTATCTTAACAGTTCGGGCAAGAGCCCGAGTTACGTGAACTCCTGTGAGGTTATGTTTAGGGGTTGTGGGTGGGGTACGGGAATCACAAACTCACAAAAACCAGGGGGTCTTTGAATTCGACATACACTACTCACAAAAAGTTAGGGATATTTGGCTTTCGGGTGAAATTTATGGAAAATGTAAGTTCACGCTACAGTGATATTATACTTATCATGAAAGTAGGGCATTTAAGTAGAAGCATGCAATGGTGATTTCCTCATCTCAAACAATTTATTGAAACAAAAGCCAGCAACAGTGGTGGGTATACCACAACAAAAATGTCAATGTCTCAATAACTTGTCATGTGCCCTTGAGCATCAATTACAGCTTGACAACGACGTCTCATGCTGTTCACAAGTCGACTTATTGTCTGCTGAGGCATGGCATCCCACTCTTCTTGAAGGGCGGCCCTCAGGTCATTGAGGTTCTGGGGTACAGAGTTACGAGCCTCTACACGGTGAGTCAGCTGATCCCATAGGTTTTCTATGGGATTCAGGTCTGGAGAAAGTGCAGGCCACTCCATTTGAGGTACCCCAGTCTCCAGCAGCCTTTCCCTAATGATGCGACCTCGATGAGCTGGAGCATTGTCGTCCATGAAGATGAAATTAGGCCTGTGTTGTTCATGCAGGGGCACAATGACTGGATTAATGATGTTATTCAGGTAGTATGGGCTTGTCACTGTACCATTCACAAAGTGTAGGGCAGTTCTGTATTGACTAGACACACCTGCCCACACTGTAACACCGCCACCACCAAAGGGTCGTCTGGTGACAACAGTGGCTGATGCATAGCGCTCTCCTTGACGTCTCCAACATCGTTGGCGGCCATCATTTCTGCTCAACGTGAATCGACTTTCATTAGAGAACAGCACTGAGGCCCACTGGTCCCTCGTCCAGCGTAAATGCTCCCTGGCCCATGCAAGACGATGACGCCTGTGCCTGGTGGTGTGGTCAGGTACCCTTGCAGGTCGTCTAGCACGCAGACCACGCTGATGTAAACGGTTTCGAATGGTCTGACGTGACACTTGGGTGCCTCTCACCTCCCTTAAATGTGCCTGGAGTTGAGTGGCATTCATCATCCGGTTCCGCAGGGCACTGTTCACAATGAAGCGGTCATCAGTGTGGGATGTGGCCAAAGGATGTCCACTTCTATGCCTTTCTGTGACTCTTCCAGTCTCTCTGTATCTCTGTTGCAACCTGCTGATGACACTCTGTGACACTCTAAGCTCAGTGGCCACTTCCCTCTGAGAACATCCTGTTTGAAGCCTCGCAATGGCGAGGTACTGTTGATCAATTGTTAGGTGTCATCTTGGTCTCATGATGTCAAAATGTGAACAGCATGATGAAGAGGACTGTTTAAATACCAATTCTAATTGAACCAGGAAATGTATTGGTCGATTCATGGATCAAACACCTGTTGTGAATTTTGCCGTTCAGCTCCTTGTTAGAGAACAGCAAGTTGTGCAAAAAGTACTGAAACATTGAATAATTGGACATGTGCATTCAAAAGTTTAGAGAAGGTCAAATTAATTTCACCTGTAAAGGTTATAGTGCATTTTAGGTTCATCCTGAAATTTCACCCGAAAGCCGAATATCCCTAACTTTTTGTGAGTAGTGTATATCTTGGTTATGACTTTGTAGTACATTCCGGTTCGTGTGCTCCCTTCGAACCACGTCTTTACCCCGAGGGAGGTATGACATAAGCTGAACTCGTGGACCGCCCCACGTCTCTTGTGTATGACGATGGTAGTCGGTCTCTTGTGTATGACGATGGTAGTCACACTCGACCAATCACAGCACAGACGGACGCATATTAATTAGATCTTCTTACGAGGTTATAATCCAATAACACGGCCTATGTCATAGCTCCAAAATCGTGTGATCTACATTGAATACAGTAACTCTCTGAGCATGCGTATTTGCATTTTCCAACGATACACACACATTGCGCTGTGAGCGAGGGGCTAGCCCCACTCACGGTCTAACGTTACTGTGGACACGAATCTGGAGAACGCAGTCTAAAGCAGCAAGGCAGGGACCAATGAACATGATAAAAAACATGATAAAATATTAAAAATTATATGCGATTTAGGAAGATGTTGTATACATATTTAATAAATTAAAGCAGAGATGATAATATTTGAGAATTAATAATAATATCATTTGTTTGCACAATTCTTTCAGCTGACAGCAGGTGGGGCTGTGCCCCACTTGCCCCTAATGACCAGTCGCCACTGAGCCTTTGGCTTGTTTATTTCTGCGACTTCACTCTACAGCAGAACCGGCAAAAGTAAACGATTATCTGCAGGCTCATACACTTGAATCAAAACATGACGCACATGCGTCATTTACGTAGCGCTTGAGCGCCTCACAGTGGCATAACAATAATACTGCATCTTCAAGTAACATTATACCATACAGTACAACATGACACAAATGTCTATAAACTGAGGACATAATACATCTATGAATGTACTCTCTTAACAAGAAGCTATACCGTCAACTAACCGATTACCTCTCGTGTAATAGTCTTGAACCCTTTCAATCTGGTTTTAGGTCTCTCCACAGCACCGAGACCGCTCTCACAAAAGTGGTAAATGACCTACTCCTCACCTCAGATTCCGGCTCCTCTTCTGTTCTTATCCTACTCGACTTGAGCGCGGCATTTGATACTGTCGATCATAATATTCTTTTAAATCGCCTAGCGAGCTACGTTGGCATTCGTGACTCTGCGCTTTCCTGGCTAACTTCCTACCTATCTGATAGAACGCATTGTGTGTCACATAGAAGTACTGTGTCTGACTACTCTAGGGTAGACTCTGGCGTGCCGCAGGGCTCTGTGTTGGGGCCTTTGCTCTTCTCTATCTACATGCTACCTCTTGGCGAAATTTTCCGCAGCCACGGTATTAAATTTCACTGTTACGCCGATGACACTCAAGTTTACATACCAATTAGACCTGATGACCGATCACAACTTACAAACCTGGAATTATGCCTAGTCACTGTCACAAATTGGATGTCTCAAAACTTCTTGTGACTAAACACCAACAAAACTGAGATGCTAGTTGTTGGCCCAAAAACCCAACTACCTCTTGTTGCAGACCTTACTCTGAACCTTGGTGATTGTGTAATTACCCAGAGTTCTATAGTTAAAAACCTTGGCGTTACTTTCAACTCAGCCCTCTCATTTGACGCACACATTAAGGAAATCACTAAAATATCATTCTTCCATCTTCGCAATATTTCGAAAATCCGCTCCCTGCTAAATACGGCGGATGCTGAAACCTTAATACACGCTTTTGTTTCATCAAGACTCGACTATTGCAATGCCGTACTCTCTGGCCTACCCAACTGCAGTATTAAAAAATTACAACTCGTGCAAAATGCTGCCGCCAGAATACTAACCAGAACCAGAAAATTTGATCACATCACTCCAATCCTAATCTCCCTTCACTGGCTCCCAATTCAAGCCAGATCTGACTTTAAGGTGCTTCTGCTAACTTATAAATCATTACATGGGCTTGCACCATCATATCTATCCGACCTCATCATCCCTTATATTCCCCCTAGTGCCCTCCGATCGCTTGATGCTGGCTACCTTACTCTTCCTAAAATCAAAAAAAAATCAGCAGGCAGTAGAGCGTTCTCCTACCGAGCTCCCTATCTCTGGAACCAGCTACCTCCTACAGTCAGGGAAGCTAATTCTGTTGCAGTTTTCAAATCTAGACTCAAAACCTTCTTATTCTCACAATCATATGACCTACCCTAGCGCCACTGGCTTCGGTTTGATAGTCTTTCTCTTACCAATCTGATGTCTGTATGAATGTGTCTGTGCCCAAACATGTCTGGGTTTTGTGCTGTTTCTGCACTGCTCTGTGTGTGTGTTTGCGAGGCTGTAGAATAGCTAGATTGTTTGTCTTGCTAAACCCTGCTTTTGTCTACCCTGCCTTGCCTAACTTTTTCTGTGGTCATCTTGTGATTTAATAAAAAATTTTTATTTGTTTTTATTTTCATTTTTATTTTTTTATTTTTTTAAAATTCTTTACAACAGATTGTAATGTTTATTGTCTCCGTGATTCTTTTAACTCTGTTTTATTGCTGTAAAGTGTATTGAGACACCCTGGTGTGATTTTGCACTTTAAATAAACTTTGATTGATTGATTGAACTACCAACCAGCTGTTTTGCATGACAACGCAAAAACAACAAGCCCAAAGAGCTGCGGAAGTATATTTAAATTTCAGAAATCGATAAAAATCTATAAATATGAAAGTAACTATATATAATCATTGTTGGTAACCATGGTATAAGCGCAATAATCAACGACGAGGTGTGCATTACACGGTTTTAACCGCACTCCGCTTCGCGTCGGGTGGTTCTTCGCCTCAACGTCGTGCGGTTAAAACCGTGTAATGCACACCTCGTCGTTGATTATTGCTTACTTAAATTATGCAAAGACCAAAAAAGTGTTAAACAAATTTTAAAAAGTCTTATATTTTAGATTCTTCAAAGTAGCCACCCTTTGCCTTGATAACGGCTTTGCACATTCTTGCCATTCTCTCAAACAACTTCTGTGGTAAACAGGAATTCCACAGGTAAACAGGTGATGCCATCATGATTCTGTATAAAAGGATATCAAAAGACTCCTGATATCTTATTTCCAGGTACTCTTAGAAGCGATACTATAACCTCTCAGCATTTGAATGGATCTCTATGGGAATTGGGGGGTGGGACTAGATTTAGTCATCAAGGGTCTGACGTATCAAACAAGCCTTAAACCATCACTCTGCTGCCAGAAATACAGTAGATATGGATGGATAACTTGAAGGGTTTCTTCTCCTGACTTATTTTTCCATAGAGTTCAATAGGAAAATTTGTCAGGAGAAACAACCCTTAAAGTGATCCATCCATATCTACTGCATATCTGGCAGCAGAGTGATGGTTTGAGGCTCGTTTGATACCTCAGACCCTTGATGACTTACAGCCATTTAACCAACCATGGGTACCATACTATTCCCGTGTAATTTAAATCCCTGCGGAAGTTCCCAAAGAGAGCAATAAAGGTTACCTAGTGACACGTAGAAGGGATGGGGGGGGCGGGACTAACTGATGCCTAAATACCCTGGAGAAAAATTCACAGCACCCTGGTTCCTGGCTACCTACCCCAAAACCTTACAAATGCCTATCTGTCTTCAGGAGGCGTGCCGGGCAAGAGGGGACTTTAAACGCTAAAACTCGAGGAACTTTGGCCTAGAGACTGAGATCAAAGACCTCAAAATGCGTACCCCAGACAGGGACAAAATCCCCACCCAGGATTACCTCAAAAAATAAAAAAGGCAAAATAATAAAGTAGTAGGCCGAAGGGAAACCAAACAAGATCAACTGGCCCACTCGGCGCCTACCTACCAGGGTAGCTGAAAAAAACCAAGACACAAACCTTAAACAGTTAGCCACAAAACCCATCTGAGTGAAACCCCTAAGAGGGTCATTCTCACGAAATCCCGATTTCAAAGATTCCAAACATCCAAATTTTAAAAAGACATAAATAAGGAATTTCTTTTTTGAAACATAGAAAACAAGGTCTTAGGTAATCAGGACTATAATCTAAAAAAATATATATATTGACACTATATCACATTTTTACACCTTTCACCAAACAAGTCCTTGAAAATTCTCATTACCGCAACTATCCAAAACACCTAAAAAATTATAAAAACTAATTATTATTTGTAATTTTGAAAATGAATGATTAACAGGCTTGAACAGAGTAACATGAAACTCTGGGGAAAAGTTTTTTTTTACATAAATACATTTATTTAATTTTACTGATTTCTCTCATTACCGCAACACCTCCTACAATCTACAACCTGTTTTTTGTGATATTTCATGGAAACCCGACATATTTTAAAAGTCATTCTGAAAAACTGAAATAAGAAAACTTATATATTCTTTAGACAAATTGAAAAGCAAAAAAATTTAAAGTTAATTAAGGAATGAACCCACAATTAGCATCTGTTTCGGTAATGATATACATGTTTCGGAAATGAGGTTGATGATTTCGGAAATGAGAATTTGTGATTTTTTTTTTTTAATTCTTGCATTCATACATTTTTTATTCTTGCATTCATAAGATAATCTAACTAATTCAATATCAAGGACACCTGACACACCTACCTACACACTAACCCACCCGTTCACGTGCAAAGAACACAAAAGTGCACAATTTAAAAAAAGTTCAATTCATATTTATTCTGAAAAACAAGTAGGCATATACAAAATGCAATATATAAAAACAGAACACAAACAATCAAACTTTGTTTGACATTTGACAAAATGTGAAACATGTTTATAAAAAGAACTTGAAAAGAACTGAATAAAAATTCAAAAAACAAGTAGGCCTATACAAAATGCAATAATAACAGAACACAATCATGACAAAATGTGAAACATGCTTAGACCTATAGAACCCCACCCACAATTAGAATATGAAATAAGAGCTCCAATAGACCAAACACAGACAGCAAACAGCATAGCATATAATAATCAGTAACCAAGCAAGGGCCAGACAATATGAAGCAGTAATGACTGCATAAAACCTACTCCATAGACAATTATGTCGTTTTTTGTTGCAATTTTTAATGTCATTTTGTAATTGTTATTTTTCTCAGCCCTAGTCTGTCTTATACATCAGTCCTCAGCTATTACAACAATAGCTCTTCCATCTTATCAATTAAAAAGTACTTCATAGTTTATTTTATTCAAAGGCAGCCAAAAATGGTGCACAAACACACACACTCACTCCCACACAGCAGTGTTTTATACACGCTTCTTTCTGTGCTGAGCCCAGATCTCAGGCACAACACTGAAATGCCGAGCAGACGATGTGGCAGGTAGTGGCTCTGGGATGATGCATTTGATATCATCCCGGTAATACCACACTTTCTCTCCATCAAATCTGATAGAGGGAATGTAGAATTTGTTTTCTCCCGCACAATTCATTGTGTCCACCTCGTACTGATCACCCACAATCTGCAGAGAAAAGGTAGAACAAAAGGTACAGAATAGGACTCAGGATTTATAATTAACATGGAGTGTCCATACCTCCAACTAGTTATACAGTACCTGTGTGATGGCGCCAGGGAAGAGTTCTGCATCATATTCGACTAGCACCCACTTTCCCACTTCCAAAACAGGTTCTTGCTCCTTCTCCTTCTCTACATTCTTCTCCACATTTTCTCCTTCACTGAAGCTGAACTCTTTGGGGAGAAAGCATCCACATAATTTCTTGATTTCACCATTTTGCTTTCGTTTTTGATATCTGGAAAGGAAGCATGACATGAGCATGTCTCAAAACATAGAAAAAATCTTACTGATATGGACACGTCATCTTATAGTAGAGAGTGAATGGCTTACAGACTGTGTGTGTGTGTGACTGTATTGTAGGTAGAGAGATAACAGTGAAACTATCAGCATATATTCTCTAATTGTTTTAACTTCTTGTCAGTTAAATAATGGTGAAGTTTAACAATTCATCATTTTGCTGGGGACCCCCTGAAACTCCCTCAAGGACCCCTGGTGGTCCCCGAACCCCACGTTGAGAACCTCTGCTATAGACTATGCTAATTACTCTGGCTGTAATCTCTCCAACCCCTAACCTCTCTCTCTCCTTTCTTCTGTACTCTTCCAGCAGTTCTGGGTCGTTGTGAACTTTTTCTCTGAATTTTGCCAGCCTAGCCTTCGCTAAAGCTTTCTTTTTTTCACTTGCTGACTGTCTGCAATGAAACAGAAGATAAAGCAAAAATATCAACAGTTAGTAAATAACATTTAATTTGTCCAGAATTCCACGACTGTATTGTAACAGTAAAACTATGGAGAAGGGTCCAACTGCAGCCCTCACCCCTCAAGTCACGCTATTTGTGTGAGCCAATGGGGTTTGAGCACATGAAACACATGACCTCACTCCTCAGGTCCCAGTTCTGTGAGTTGGGTTAGTCGTACAAAGTAGGATACTAACGTGAAGATGTTGGATCTAATGTGAGAGAACATCATTTGAAGTCATTAAATATTACAACAATGCTCATAATGTATTCACATTTGTATTCCGAATAAATGCTTTGTTGAAAATGCATTAAGCTACGGATCTGACTGCTAGCCTGTTAGCTTACTACTGTAATTTCCCATAGAGGTTAATAAGTTAGCCAACATTGTCATGTTCCCTTCAGCCTGGTCCTCAGCCCAGCCCTCAGTTTCCTTCAGTTTCCCTCAACTCCTCAGTCTACACACCTGCCTACCATCATCACATTCTGGAACCCTGACATCATTATATTCTAGAACTCTGACAACATTACATTCTAGAACATCATCACATGACATCATGCCATGACATCATCACCTATCCTGTATATCAAGTCTGATTCTTGGTCCACTCCACGTTAGTGTCGTTTCTGCTCTCATGGATCACACCTTATCCATCGCCTGTCTGTCTCTTGGTCTGCCTGCTGTTCCCCGTCTTCATTTTTTATCTTTTTATTTTTTTTATCTCTCTCTCTCCTGCGTTTGTGTTCTGCACTTGGGTTCACTTGAACTCTGTAACAAACATTAGCTTACAGTTTACTGCATACAGCCTGTGGTAGCTCATTAGCCGCTAGCATCTAGTTATTAAGTCCAACCAGCAGGGAGCGATAATACCTGCATGACAGGGACCTGAAGTAAAGTCTGAGGGGCATGACAAGTGAGGTCTGAGGAGGGACATAATGAGTGAGGTCTGCAGTTGGACCCTTTTGAAACAAGTAGTAATAGTGTGATTCTCGGACCAGCTGAGAGGAGCTAGCTAGTCAGCTAGCTAGCAATACAGATAGCTAAAGTATTGTGGCTGGTCAAATATCAGTTTATTGGACATAGCAAATATCACATTACCTGAAACTTAAAAAAAATAGTCTGTATGATTAAATTCTCATTACCGAAACAGATGTTCTCTCTACCGCAACTGGCCTTAAACTGTAGCGGTAAGTGAGAATGGTGTTGCGGAGGATGAGGGACGCTAGCATGTTTTGCTAACAATAGAGAAGCCATGATGACTGAGCACTTTTTACTCAATGTACTTAATTAGGCATTAAGTAAGTATATTTTCATAGAAAATTTTAAATCTAATGTTTTTCTAAATATGGAAAACTACCTGTATCGGTAATGATAATCAATACTACTGTGTACACAGTCTGACAAGAAAAAGTTAAACTTTTAACTGGAGAAATATAAAGAAATCTGCTTACCTGGTAGCCATCTTGAAGGTACTGGCAGATGTGTCGCTTCATTCAAAATCAAACTTTATTTAAAATTCTGTGTGTGTGTAAGTCCTTCAAAAATGTTGCGGAGGATGAGAACATCAGTCATGGACACTTCATTTTTACTCTATTTTTTCATTATTATTATATATGAATATTCAGTTAAGAGTGTTTCTGTCATTTGAAAACATCTAGTTGAACATCCTTTTATTTTTTCCAGAATATTCTCATTTTACTCTGTTTAAATTACAACATAACATATACTCAGACAGAGTTGGACGCATTGCGGTAATGAGAATTTCAGCAGAAAATGCAATAAAAACCAAAAATAATTAGTTTTTTTGTTGAAATTACTCATTGTGCAAGGTAGAGAACACTATTATCTTTATTATGATATTTTGTTATGTTACTAAATTACCTGTTTTATATTTAAAATCATTACTGCCATGGTAGTTTAATGGTTTCATGAGAATGACCCAAGAAAGCCGCTGGGCCCTGTAATGGCTTCTGTATTCTGTAAGGGGGCGTGACGTGTGAGGTTCGAAGGGACCACACGCAGCGAAGGGATTCGGAAAAAGCTCTAAGAGCCACTGAGACGGAGAGACCCCGTATATAAGGAAATATAAGGACAACTCAAATAACCTAGTTCCCACTCTCGACTGGAGGGAAATAATAAGGGAACTAGGAAAAGGGGGGAACACAAAGAACCCGGATAATCGGGCGGACGGCACACAAGCACGTGAACGAACAAATGCTCCAACTCCCGGCAAAGGGGCAACGTACCAGGAGGCGAGTGAACAGAGAACTAAAGTTCTAAGGGCTACTATACTGGCTCGCTGTCACACGAAACTGTAAAGGAATGAACGCTCGAAACCTTTTACAAGCGAATGGAACAGTGAACCGCCGTCCCATGCCTTTACTAACACAATGAAATGCGCAAAGAAAAGTAAAGGAATAGACGCCTGATCTCCCAAGAAAGAGAAAACTGTACCGGCGAATGGACAGTGAACCGCTGTCCCATACCTTTACTGCTAACGTGACGAACGCAAGAAAGGGAAAAAATAATAGCCCTGCCTCTCAGTAGCAAAATGAGGAAAACCCCTGAAATGAGCGAACACTAGTAAAACACACCCGAACAAACAAAGAACAAACAGTACAAAACAGAGCAAACAATCCAGAAGCCCCGAACGAATGAAACGTGGGCTTAAATAGCTCAGAGGTAACCACGCACAGGTGTAGATGCTGAGAGAAGCTCCGCGATAAAGACGGGGCGGAGCAAACATCCACTAAAAGGGCAGCGATAGTGATACTGCACTTTTTTACAATCTCCCGCCCCGGTCCGAGACGGCTATCGGTACTTGGTGAAAGAATAAATACCGTACAGCATGACAGAATGGTTATTGCCAGAACAACCTGTGTGATCTTCAAGAAGCAGTTACTGAAATTTTAACTCTCTTAAATTTTCTCTTAAATTCCAATTCCTTTAAATCAGGTACAGGTACACACTCAAAATAAAGGGACAGTGGAGGTAAATTCTTTAAGGAACAAATTTCCAAAATGTACCCTGAAAGTACAACAATGTTCTATCTGGGTACTAATAAGTACATTTAACAAGCAAAAAAGGTACAAATAAATTATGTATGGCTAGCTATGGGTAAAATTGTATATGCCTATAGAATACCATCCCAGTGACAAGCATTTGTACCTTTTAAGGCACTTTTTCAAACCTTTTTTCCTGAGTGTATAGGACCCTGCATGTATGTACGGCATCTGCTAAAATCATGTTTCGACAAATCAGAATACAGAATACAGTCAAGTACCTGAATTATTAATGCATTGTGTGGAATACTCTAGCCTACCGCTATAATATTTTAATGGTGTATCAAACTTACTGTTATTTTACCAACTATATTAAAACAGTTAGGGTTGTAGATTTAGAGAGAGGCAAACAGATTCCTTGCAATAGACATGATCATTTGCTCTTTAAAAAAAAAAAAGGATTCTACCTCCAACTTGGATCACCACATACCATTCAGGCCACGCCTCTTCCTGTTTCATGGGTTTTTCCAGTCTGAAAGAACTTAAGACTTCTTTGATTGAAAACAACTTGAGTCTGGTTTGACTGAATTGTATATGGTCTAAAATTGGCAACCTATGTTTGATTGAATATAGGGGTTAATCACAAAAACTGCAGTCCGGTTTGATAGAGCTGCATATGCTCTTAAACATATTAAGTGCATTGGATTAAATCTAAATTAATGTTATTTAATTTGAATTATATTTATGTTGTGTTATCTTTTCTTTACCTTTAACATACTATTTCTAGTTTTTTCTTTAATTTAAAGCTCTTTATTTAGGGATTAATTTGAGCAAGTTTAAAAAGTGTGATCAATTGAAATGAATCACAGCAAAGCTTACGCAAACTAGTTCGTTTTCAGTTCACCCCAAATTTTTATGTATTCGTCGTTTCCCTCTCAAAGATGGGTTTGTGTGTGTGTGTGTGTGTGTGTGTGTGTGTGTGTGTGCGCGCGTGTGCATGTGTTTTGTAGCACTGTGTTCATTGTAATTATGGTTCCTTTGAAAATGAAACTATAACCTTAAAGGGATAGTTCGGAATTTTGGACATAATGTCTCAATTACGACTTACCCATGATGTAGTTGATTGATGGAAACCATTTTCAGCTAATTCCATGCTGTCCCTTCTTTTGGACATACACACATTGCTAATGCTAGCGCAACTCTAAGGTATCGACTAGCATCCACTACCAAACGCACTTAAACACTCCACAGTGCACCCAAAACAAATAAAATATGACGACAGTCTATCGGGGTTATTTTCAGTGATTATACCATCATTTTTGAAGTCAAACTATCGTTGAATCCTTTACTTTGTGCTGACCTATATTCTCTGTGGAAGTACGGCGGCGGAGCTAGCTGTAGATTAGCCAGGGTATCTGCCTGTAGGCTATCTGCTGTACTCCACAGTTGCCAACACAATCCGTTTTGCCATAAAGTTACATATTTGGTAGACAACAAGTCAGCTAAACACAAACATGCTACAGAATAACACAGCATATACAAGCAAGCACACTGGCTACCAATTTGCAGGAAAAGTTTGACCACTTCCATGACTTCCCAATCGTGGCAACTAGCTAGCTAAATTGAATAGATAGATCACGCATGCAATCATTTATTAGTTACCTGCTCGTCAGTTGTTTTTGGTGCATGAAGAAAAACAGGTGATGGCACAGCAGTCTCCTTCAGTAGAGGGTGTCCCGACCGTCTTTTTTTGATTTTCACATAGTCATCCTCCGTGAAATGGTCACTACACACTTTTAACTTTTTTAGAGTCTCAATTGGTGACATCCATGCGAGCAGCAAGAAGCCACAGCTGTTTTCTTTGTTGATCTTCCACTGGAAATTGGTGAAAACTTTGTGGTGCCCATTTTTTTTTGCATGATTTGAACAACCTTGAAATACACACCGAAATACCATCTTACCTGAATGTTAGCTAACAATACTACGAGTCTGATTCTTTCACACGTGCGATATTGTTGTTGGCTGGCACTACATATGGCGGCAGAGCTATACTTTACGTTACCTACTTACGTAAAGTATCGCTTCGCCGCCGTACTTCCACTGAGAATTTAGGTGAGCACAAAGTAAAGGATTCAACGATAGTTTGACTTAAAAAATGATGGTATAATCACTGAAAATAACCCAGACAGACTGTCGTCGTATTTTATTTGCTTTGGGTGCACTGTGGAGCGTTTAAGTGCATTTGGTAGTGGATGCTAGCAGTTACCTTAGAGTTGCGCTAGCATTAGCAACGTGTGTATGTCCAAAAGAAGGGACAGCATGGAATTATCTGAAAATGGTTTCCATCAATCAACTACATCATGGGTAAGTCGTAATTGAGACATTATGTCCAAAATTCCGAACTATCCCTTCAACCCTTATTTTCCTCTCCTCACCCTTTTCTTGTTGGCTACATTAGGGTAGTTTTAGGAGGTTCACTTAATTGAACATTAGTTAGACTTTGACCTGCTGCCAGGTCCTGAGCTGCTGTCACTGTCATTTTAAATAATATAATTTGTTTCAGTTTGGTGACATTATCAGAAAGGACAAGAGTCCAAATATTAGGAGCTTACCATCACTTTAAAATTTAGCAGAATAAAATTTTCCGCTCTTAAGTGAATGAGTCTTCCTGTAAGAGCCATAACCTGGGAAAGAAACTTTAATTGGGTTGTTGTATCAGTAATTATGCATATTATTATTGTATTACAAATACATATTTTAGCATATAATGTTGTATAATATGCAGTGTTTCCCCTAGATTTTTTTTCAGGCCGGGTGGTAGGCCCCTCGAAACTACCAGTGTTGTTGCGCATACACGGTGTCATCAAACGCGCGTGCAGGGCCGAGGTAGTATCATCGCGCAGGTCGGGGGTACGGAGAGTCGTCGCACACATGGGGAGGGTGTTGGTAACAAAGTGGTGCATTTCTCCATTCTGAGCTAAAATAACATTTGCTCACAAAGGCTTATGGTAAATAAATATTATTTATTTATAATATTAATAAACTTAAAACAGAACTTATATACAATAAACCCCCCTTAGCTTCACAAATGATATTCAGAACTATACAACTTAAACCCAGGACAAGGAGTTTGTTTCTACCGGTTTTTAAGGACTGTTTCTGGATCAGCTATCTTTTCAGCTCTGTAGAGCTGCTTTTGAGACTCCTCCATAGTGCTGATCCATAATCAGTCCTTAAAAACAGGTATAATCAAACTCCTGCCTCTGCAGTATCAGTGGCGGATACAGAAAGTGGCTGATGGGTAGGCCTGGAAAAATCTGGGTAGGCCTGAGTGAAGCTCATCACCGCACGTTTTCTTCAACAGGCTTAGATATTTACAATACAATGTGGGGACCCCAACATAATAATAACACAATAATAACACAAAAAAGCAAAGAGATAAAGAAAATAACAACAAAAAGAGAGGTGCAAGGTAGGCAAGAAACCCAAAAGGGCTTATACGAGGCCTCTACCTATATTATACAGAATTCACAAAATTAATTTTAAAACAAGTAACTATAAACTGGAAAAAAATTATAAATTAAAAATTAAATAAAGTATAATAATATTAATAATAATAATAATAATAATAATAATAAAAAAGAACGAGAAGTGTGTGTGTATCTCTAAAGACACACACTATGAAGCAAATGACAATGAAAGATGAAAGTTTGTATCCAAATCTGTATTCAGCCAGGCACTTAATTTTAGCAACAAATGTAACAGAATTGTTTCAACAAAAGTAACAAACAGAAGCGGCGCTTCCACTTCTGAAAATAGGAGTTTGATTTTGGTCACGCAGAAAAATGAATTCTGTTGCTTATTTGAAAAATGAAAATGAAATAATCTCTGCAGTTGCAGGCAGTTGTAGCATAGATGATTAGGAAACGTCAAGGAAAGAGTTGATCGTGGCATTTACACTGCTGTAATAATAATTATAATTTTAAAATCACAACGCCAATTGGCATCGGCGATGGCGCTTCTAGTGTTAACAATAATACAGCCACGACTGTCACCAAAATACATCACCAGAGATCACATAGGCCTATCTATGAGCCAGCCAGATGAATGGCTAGCTAGCTACAGAACAGGTGCGATAATAACAAATATTGCATAACCCTCATTAGTGCACTGACAGGAATACAACCACAAATTAAATAACCAGCCTAGAGTTTGTCACAATTCAGAACTCTGCCTCGCTCACAGAGGCTGCAGTCATCCATGCCACGGCGGGTCCCAGAGAAACATCACAAATTAAACAACCAATATACAATAACTTACAATTTGTCACAGAACTCCCTGCCTCGTTCACAGAGGCTGCAATCATAACCATGCCACAGCGGGCCCCAGGGTAAATTTTAAAAAAATGAACCCGTATAGGATTACCTTAAGGTCCCTTCAGGAGTGGAGGGGGCTGTGGAGCCTGCATGTCCACGTTAGCATGCAGGCTAGCATGACACTCACGGGATGTCGTTGCTGTGGCCGTTTCTCCTTCATTGCCAGGGCCCGCAAACGTCTCACGACGATCCTGCGAGTGCGATTCCTCTTCGTTGGACAAGTCCTGGTCCAAACTTTTTTCATCTTCCACTTCCAGACGTGTTTTTTTAAGAAAATGGGTCAATGATAGCTGTTTAGCCATAGTTGGCTCATACTAGGCTGCTACTGTAGGTACATGAAACTCAGACAGAATTGGCGCGCGAGTTCGTAATGTAGCCTAAACCAAAGTAAGAGAACTTCTGCTATGAAAGTGCCGTGTCATCACATAGTAACGAACATAGCAATGGGCCGATGGAGACAAACAATCACATCCAGCGTTTTCTCCAGTTGGTTTCTATGGCATCTCCACACTTTTTAGAGATTATTAATACCGATTCCCCAAGACAAAACAATTCACATTTAAGGTAATTATGAATCTGAATGGGTGGGCAAGCTGTCAATCTGGACGGCGCGACTGTGCAGTATTAGCTTTTACTAAAATGTAAGAGTTCTGGTCAGATAGCGAAACGGACGAAAGTGCGCCATTTTGCGTAGAGGCGGAAACTATAATTACACCCTCATAATATCAGCGATGCCATTGAAAATTTTAATTAGGCCTAACGGGAAACCGAAGCTGTTTTGGCAAGGGTTTTTCCAGATGCTATTTTGATCATTCCAGCATTCTGCGGTAAGGGAAATATTGCAGCTACATAAAAAAATAAAAAAAGATTTTATTAAAAAAAAAGAATAATATAAATTTTTTTTTTTAAAATTAAAATTATTTATTTTCCCTCTTGTCCAAGCCGGGCGGCACGTGAGTTTGGCCGGGCGGGCCGCCCGGCCAAGATAATGGTAGGGGAAACACTGATATGTGTTTACTTTATTGAGAAATACCCCTTTAATTATTTATACCAGAATCCTTTGTGTTTCATTACGCATTGCGTAAGTTCCTTTTTGATGAAGAGGGAGAAGGGGCTTTGTAAGATATGGAGCAATATAGGGTGCGTCCCAATACTCGAAAAATGCACCCTCCCTTCCTCCACTACCACCTCCTCTACTCCGTACCCCGGAAACGGATCTTTGTGTTTTAATCTAATGTCACTGATTACATCTTAATTACGTATTAATGGCTACATATTAATTAATGTCTCGACGCAAACCGAAATGTCAGGTACATTGTATACTGTACATGCAAATACTTGTACTCAAAACGTTCAGACAGTTTTGCATACTTCTGGGTAGGAGAGGTGGGGGAGTGGAGGAAGGGAGGTGGGGAGTGAAGAATATTGGGACGCACCCATAGTTTTTGATATTATGGTACTCTGACTGTTTGTATTGTCTATTTTGTTCTTATGATAAAAGCAAAAACTGAAAAGGATCAAACGAGTTGGAATGTTTTGTCACACGTTCACCTGGTTGTAAGAAGCTACAAAGCTCCTGGCTGCATTGGATCTGAGGGAGCCCCACTGTATTTCTTACACATTCATTTATCTGCAATTCTCTACCTCTCATTTTGGCCGCTCTGGCAAAGTTTGATTTGCTGGTTAGGATTGCCTTCTCTTTTTCATAACCCTCAACGATGAGTTCTTGCTCTTTAAAGGTGAAAATGCCCTCTCTAGTGTTACTATAATTTAGTGATATACAACCCCAAAGCAAAATAAAATAAAAAAACAACACAGGCTATATTACGAGTTTGAAAAGCATGGCTTTAATTAATTTCAATGCGTTACGTGATACTGCAAAGGGCAACGTCACCTCCCGTTGTGTCCATATAAGGAGTGTGATTTTGGCATGCAACTCATCTCCCCTTTATAGCAGAGTGGGTTACCTGAGATGATTCAATGCTAAATTAACTAATCAAATCGTAATTCACGTTTGTAGTAAGCCAAAATCTGATACGCATCAAATTATCCTGGACTGTTTAAGTGACCTGTGTGAAAACAGGGCCCTGGACAAAGGATAAATTAAAAATATGTAAAATATGTACTGTACTGCATTGCTAGGATTACTTGTTTAATACACATTTATGAGTTTTAGCTTCTAGTTTTACACACCAGGCAGAAATAGGGCAGCTTGAGAGTTCCTCTGATTTATTCTATTTTAATACATCCAAACACACTTATACACACTTATACACACACACACACACACACACACACACACACACACACACACACACTTATACACACACACACAAACACACACACACAAACACACTTATACACACTTATACACACACACACACACACACTTATACACACTTATACACACTTATACACACACACACACACACACTTATACACACACACACATCCATCCAAACACACTTATACACACTTATACACACACACACACACACACACACACTTATACACACTTATACACACACATATATACACACATATGCATGCACACGCACACGCACACACACCTGCACATGATGATTCACACAAATACACACAAACACATGAGCGCGTGGACACATACACACACACACACACACACACACACACACATACGCACTCATACAGACCCATGCACACATACAGTCACATGCACCTGCACTTTCATACACAAACACACACACACACACCTGCACATGATGATTCACACAAATACACACAAACACATAAGCGCGTGGACATATACACACACACACACTCATACAGACTCATACACACATACAGTCACATGCACCTGCACTTTCATACACACACACACACACACACATACAGTTATTTCAGATATCAATCCTCTCCTCACACAGATTTAGTCAGTCCTCATTTTAGATTCAGTCCTCATTTCTCTCTGAAAAAACAACAGAAATAAAGAACTTTAGAACAAGAACTGCATCCAAATTTCACATTAAACAATAATAGTGTGTGAGTGTGTGGTAAAGTGTGCACTAGTGTGTGAGGGTGTGGTACAGTGTGCACTAATATGTGAGTGTGTGGTACAGTGCACTAGTGTGTGAGCGTGTGGTACAGTGTGCACTAGTGTGTGAGGATGTAGTAGTGTGCACTAGTGTGTGAGTGTGTGGTACAGTGTGCACTAGTGTGTGGCACATTGTGCACTAGTGTGTGAGTGTGTGGTACAGTGTGCACTAGTGTGGTACAGTGCACTAGTGTGTGAGGGTGTGGGACAGTGTGCACTAGTGTGAGCGTGTGGTACAGTGTGCACTAGTGTGTGAGTGTGTGGTACAGTGTGCACTAGTGTGTGAGCGTGTGGTACAATGTGCACTAGTGTGTGAGTGTGCGGCACATTGTGCACTAGTGTGTGAGTGTGTGGTACAGTGTGCACTAGTGTGTGGTACAGTGTGCACTAGTGTGTGGTACATTGTGCACTAGTGTGTAAGTGTGTAGTACAGTGTGCACTAATGTGTGAGTGTGTGGTACATTGTGCACTAGTGTGTGGTACAGTGTGCACTAGTGTGTGGTACAGTGTGCACTAGTGTGTGGTACATTGTGCACTAGTGTGTAAGTGTGTAGTACAGTGTGCACTAATGTGTGAGTGTGTGGTACATTGTGCACTAGTGTGTGGCACATTGTGCACTAGTGTGTGTGTGTGTGTGTGTGTGTGTGTGTGTGTGTGTGTGTGTGTTATAGTGTGCACTAGTGTGTGGTACAGTGTGCACTATTGTGTGAGTGTGTCATAGAGCATGTGTGTGTAGTAGAGTGTTTGTGAGTTTGCGGTAAAGTGTGTGGTCGTGTGTGGTGGAGTGTGAGTGTGTTGTACAGTGTGTGTGTGTGTGTGTGTGTGTGTAGTAGACTGTGTGAGTGTGTTGTACAGTGTGTGTGTGTGTGTGTAGCAGAGTGTGAGTGTGTGGTACAGTGTGCACTAGTGTGTGAGTGTGTGGTACAGTGTGTGTGTGTGTGTGTGTGTGTAGCAGAGTGTGAGTGTGTGGTAGTGTGTGTGTGTGTGTGTGTGTGTGTGTAGCAGAGTGTGAGTGTGTGGTACAGTGTGTGTGTGTGTGTGTGTGTGTGTAGTAGACTGTGTGAGTGTGTTGTACAGTGTGCACTAGTGTGTGAGTGTGTGGTACAGTGTGTGTGTGTGTGTGTGTGTGTGTAGCAGAGTGTGAGTGTGTGGCACAGTGTGCAGTAGTGTGTGAGTGTGTTATAGAGCATGTGAGTGTGTAGTAGTGTTTGTGAGTTTGCGGTAAAGTGTGTGGTAGTGTGTGGTGGAGTGTGAGTGTGTGGTACAGTGTGTGTGTGTGTGTGTGTAGTAGACTGTGTGAGTGTGTTGTAGAGTGTTTGTGAGTTTGTGGTAAAGTGTGTGGTCGTGTGTGGTGGAGTGTGTGGTACAGTGTGTGTGTGTGTGTGTGTGTGTGTGTGTGTGTGTGTGTAGTAGACTGTGTGAGTGTGTAAGATTTAAGCTCACTGCTGGTGAGAAATATAAACGCAGTAATGATGATTCCTCACCTGCTGCATCTCTCTCTGATATTAACTGCGATGACAGCCGAAACCATGGCAACCAGCCCAATGGAGAACAGCACTGACTTTAGCGCACACAGCGAGAGGCCAGGAGATGGTGTAACAGGAGGGACTGAGCCTACAGGGAAGAAACAACATTACCCAGGATCCCACAGAGCCCACAGGGAAGAACAACACAAGAGCAACATTAATACAGACAATCTTGGAAAATGTAATAGTTTATTGAACACAAAGTACCAAACAGAGCAAGGCACGATTCACTACTAAAATGTACAACAAACTATGTGTGTGTGTGTGTTTGTGTGTGCGTATGTGTGCGCTCGTGGGGGTTTCCATGTTCTCCTGTGTGTGGGGGGTTGCCTCGGACACGTGTTCAGAGAGAAGAAAGAAACTAAAATGGAGGGAGGTTTGAAACTAGCTTTCGCTGGAGCTAGCTAATGGTGGCGCATGAACCATACCATACACATAAGGGATATCCGTAAGCTTATCGATACGTGTGCGTTGAGATCAGCGTGCAGTGTTAATATTACGACTGGTTAGTGTTTAAAGACAGATCACATGCAAGATACGTTCTGTGCGTGATGCATTAAACCTAACGCAGCGCGGTGGATGGCTTACAGACATCCAAAGTAAAACGGTAACGCAAACTTTCACATAACACACATTAACCATTCAATAGTACAGTTACATACATCCAATCACAAACATGTTGCGTTGCTAACTAATAAGCCATGCCCATGTTACAGCCTTACTTGAATCAAAGTCCTTAAAATGGTTTCCTCCGTTGGATTGCACACTCACAACGAAAGGGGAACCGGTCGCCCAATCCTGTGGTTGCAGTTCGTAGGGTTGTGATAGGGGAACCGGCCGCCTCATCTTGGGTCCCTGGAACAGGTTTCTTTCATCGTCAGGGTTGCAGTTCGTGGGGGTGGATAATGGAACCGGTCGCATTATCTCTCCGGAACTATGCAGTGCCATCCTACTGCAGACCGCTTGCCTCTTTGGGGACTCACTGGCGGTGCTCTTCTGCAGGACAAGTGGCTGCATGTGGTCTGCTTGGTGGTTCTTCTTCACCACCGGGTGCTCGCGATGCCTCCTTGCGTCTCGTCTCCGGTCCTCCGTGGCTGATAGGCGGGGGTAGATGAGCCCGCCTCGCTCAGTTGGATCGGTGTCACGGACGACCGTGCTTCCTTGTGGAGCGAGGGCTCTTCCCCGGGCGTGAAGGCCGCGGGGCCGTGAGACGGGGAAGCGTTGAGTGGACAACTGAACCGGAAGAAACTGCAGGAAGAACTGCGACCGTGTTGCCCCTTTTATAAACTTTATTGCCAGTCGCGCATTTCCCCTGCGCAGTATCACATTACAGTGCGGACGGAAATCACAACTGGTACAACGTGCTACGTCACCAATGTGGAGGAGGAGCCTCCTGTGGACTGTATGGAATTGTAGTTCCTGTTGTCCCTACAGCTTTAAATACATATAAACAACTGACAGATTCACAGATGCCAGACAAACATATCAGAGAGATATATAGACACAATAACCACAGATAGACTTCCAGACCTGATCTGCAGTCTCTACACTTATAGACATGACCCAAAGACAGACACAGACAGACAGACTTCCAGGCTTTATCCACAGACAGACAGACTTACAGAGGTCCTTTGTGGAAACTGATTGCGTCTTTGTGTCGACCCGGTTACTGCTGCTGCAGTGGATGATCCCGTTGGTTGCCGTGACGATGATGTTGACTCCTGACAGCGAGGTTGTATTTTCTACCTGTGTGCAGTGGGCGTGGTCACAGGTGTAGCTGGCCCAGATGTCTTTAGCAGAGCAGTTCACCGACACGTTACAGAACCCTGCAGCAGAGGAGAGTAACTCCACCCTCACCTGGGGTATGGGCGGGGCCTCTGCAAAACAACAACCAATCAATCCACTGGGCCAAACATGTGACACATTACATCATATACAGTAGTCTCATAATAATCTCATACATCATATCATGAAACATCATAATCATCCCATATATTCACATTTTATCATATAATCTCAGAAATCACTTCATATGACACAATGTCATGATAGTCTCAGAAATCACATTTAGCTACAGAAACTATTATATACTGTAAATGCATGAGTGTTGATCTGTTCTGGTCTTTTCTGCACACTTGTGTTGTACACATCCCAGTGACTGTAAAACAGTGTAACATCTCTACCTTGAACTGTGAGCCTGTAGGTAGCAACATCTCTCTGTATTCCTTCATCATCTATTATCTTTGCTGTGTAGATCCCACTGTCTCTCTGCTGTACATTCTTCAGCAGGAGGGAGAAATTATTTTTATCAAATTCTGTTGTGGCTTTATTATCTCCATATTTTGTCACATATTTTATCTCATGAATGTACTCCACTACTTTTGTAGAAATATTAAAAGTCCATGACATGGTGCGAAACTGGAGTTCTTCATATCTCTGCACTTCCAGACGAACAAAACCTCCCTTACGTGCAAACGAATCTTCAGCTATGGAAACTGGAAATAAATGGATCAAATTTTCATTTTAAAACTTTAAAACAAACTCAATATACAATATACACCAGATTATATACCATTAAATACATGCAAACAGTTACAAGCTATTATTGCACATCTACACAAGACTTTCTGACGTTAAATCCAACACACTTACAACACGTTACTAGATTCAATGTAGAACAGCTGCAGATATAACCCACACAGGAGCAGTTCCCATACTTTTTAATCTCAATGCTGGGAAGTCACAGGGTGCAAAAACAACCTGGAGCTCCTGGAGCTGACAGAATTTCAGAATGGCCTGTATCTTCAACACAGCATCAAGTACGGCACAAACAATTCCTTTTGTACGAGGCAAATGCAGGTTGTTGGTATGAGAGATTGGAGAAATATGTTATCTTTAGAAAGTACAAAATGCCTACCAAGTAAATGTGTTGCTTTGCGGATAACAAGGGTCACAAAGAGGTATGAACCATACAGAATAAGCAATAAGCAACCTATTTTATAAATATATATTTCAAATAGATGTATTTGAAGCACACTGTACCTGAGATCAGCAGTATAGACACCAGCAGGACAAACATTTTCAGTTTGAGTGTGAGAGTGAGACAGATCTGTGTAACTTCCCCTGTAGCAGAGATGCGGTGCAGTGTGTATGTGTGTGTGCGTGCGCATGTGTCTGTGTGTATGTTGGTGCGTGCGTGTGCTGTATGTTGGAATGTATCCATTTCTTTAGCCCACGATTTTCACACAGGAAATGTACTTACGTTTCAGGCTGCAGAGGCTGAAGAGGCTGAGCATCTCCTTCCGTTTCTGTGCAGTAAATAGCACCACAATATGACAGAGTTAATAATGACCATTATAGTCTTCATATGCAGACTCCATGCTGAAAAACGAAAGTGAGCTTAAGCATGCTATAAAAGCATTCATGATGCATACATTTACACGTGTTAATACATTTCTCAATTGTTTACACACTAAAATTTGTGCCATGAACCAAATTCACAAAACTTTTAAGTTTATGTGGAAAAAGAAAGATATTTTCTTCAAAATTATAAGCACATTTCGCTTGTTTTGAAAGAGATTACTTGAGCTGGCCAGTACACTCAAATACTGATGCCTACTAATATAATGGTAATAGTGTCTTTCATGTTTTACACCAGTGTGCAATTGGCATTCATAATGTCTATTAATTTTTTGACTAGTGTTTATAAGTTTTGGAAAAAACTGTTTTGTGTTTTATGTTTATACATGGGCGTAGGATTATGGGGGGACATGGGGGACGCGCCCCCCTCCCCTCCCCCCCCAGTGTTTGAAAAGAGTCGAAATGTCCCCCCCAACCATAATTGATCCCTCTCCCATGTAAAGCTTACAGTCAATAAAAGCTGTAATAACGTGAAAAATGACTTAAATTTATGCGAAAAGATATGTAACGCCCGTAAACATAGTATGAATTATCGACCCACCCCCTCGCTACTTCAAACAGTAGCAATGGTTTATCTCATGGCCACGACAAGTTCCAGGTTATGAAAGCACAAATGGGATATGTAGTCAACAATTAGAGGTGATTGCTCAAGCTGATAATAGCCTACTATGGACTTCAGTTTCCATAACCCAGTGTTTTAGCCAGTGTTTTGTGTAATGTTATGGATATGTTATAGAGATGGGAGGTTCGACTCTTTTTACTAACTCGAGTTTGTATGAGTCACTCACCAAAGAGAGTCGGGTTTTGGAGTCACTCGAGTCATCAAATTTAATTTAAATTAAGTTATTTCGCGGGGGTTGTGACGCTCAAAAAAATGTATCCACCGTTTTACAGCCACTCCTTTTCCCATGATTGTGTGCGAGAAAACTGCTTTTCGGACCTGGAAGTTGTAATTACACGGTTTTAGCACTAAATTGGCTTCAAAGCCCGGCGCTGTTCTGGGGGCTTGCTCAGTACTCTCACTCACGAGTTAGCGAATCAGTGAGTGCGAGTCAGAGCTGCCCAACTCGAGGTGACAGCCACAGTCACTCACCCGCACCCGCTGAACCAACAAGTGCAAATACGAAGGCAAGTATATTCGCAAGTATATTGCGAATACTTTCTACGGCGTCACACAGAGAGTAACATTAGCGGAGCGGAGCAGCGAACTCCAGCAGTCACAAACGAGAACGACTGACCAACACACACTGCAGCATTCAACTCTGAGGTGAAGAAAATAGCTCTGTTATACAAAATATTGGTAATAAAAAATAACTGAAATAACTGTTTTGATTTGAAATGGTTTTATTGTTTCCGTTTAAAAAAGTCCGTCATTCTGCTTAAAAGACGTGAACTGCAGTCAGTCCCATAGATCAGAACGGCATCACACAGCCTGCTAATCAGAAATTACAGACTGTTGAATTTCATGATTGATCAATCAGAATTGAGTAGTAGTAAACTACTAAAAAGGGGCAAATTAAAATTCATGGACGGTTACTGAATGTGGCATGGAACTTGTGAGTGAGTGGGTGATTCGTACGTGCAGCCAGAACTTCAGCTCAGGGCAGGGGGCGGGTTCCGGGGCTGGGAGAGCGAGTAGCCTACTGGGTGACCGAATGAGTGAGTGTTTCGTGCAACCCGAGTCAGACAGCTCCGGGCGGGCTGGGAGAGCAAGTGAGTGAGTGAGTGATTCGTGCAGCCAGACCTTCAGCTCAGGGCAGGGAGAGCGAGTACGGAGTGGAAACGAGCCAAAGTGGTTGCTTTCTCACAGGGCTAGGTTAATGCAGTGATTTACTTGATACATTTCCACAAATACAGTTAATATAAGAGTTGCGCAATAGTGTGAGTAACACGTTGTCTCGCCTCGTCTTCGCAGTTCGCATTAGCAAGTAGGCGGTAGGAGGGGCGAGTCAGTGAACGAGTTAGTGGAGGAGAGGACTTGTCAATCCTGAGTCAGTAAAAAGAGTCGTTCGTTTCGTTCAAACTCGCACATCACTAATGTCAGACCGCAAAAAAAGACGAGAAACTTCGCGGAGTATGAAATCGAGACGCTCGTTACGGGGGTAGAGCAGATGGTTTGTTTGGTGTATAGGCGCCCTTTGCTACGTTTCATTCGTTTCACCTGAAACGGTCCTCTCAACTGAAAATCAAATCAAAATCCCCACAGTGAATAAAAGAACCGCCGACCCAGAAGTTTCCCCATTCAGGTAGGCTAGGCTACTGTAGGCGCTGTTCCTAACCTAGCTAACTACTCCTTATTTTTCTACAGTCTATATATACGTTAAAAAAGTACATGTTTTTTCATAATAACAAGCAATGTATTACAGCCGCGAGTGCGATAACGTTAGGTAGCACTGCTGGACAATGTTGACGTTGCTGGACAATTGAATAGAGAATTTCTTCAGGGTTCATCAGAAAACAGTTGTAGCTTCTTAAATGTAGGCTATTTGGTTCCTAAAAATGTTTATTTTATTGCCCTGCAGTGCAACATGAAAGGCTGATGTGTTCGCAAGCGGCGACACTGTAAGAATCCTGCATCGGAATTATGAGGCTTTTCTTGAAGTTGTAATTAGCCTAATTTAGAAGTTCAGAGAAATGTGAATACCATATTGGGATGTTGACGACAACCACTAATAGACGATGGGGCATCGCTTGCTACGAGCTTCAGAAATCGATTTCTGTAGTCCAGTGAAAAGGGCAGCTCGAAACCTTTACAGAAAATTAGATACATATTTTAGAAACACTATTTCGATTGATCCCACGTTCCTGAGTGGAGAATTTCTTCGCATCGGATTTTAGTCAAAAAACGAACATTTTCTCAGTAAAATAGCGGTGACTGACATCTTGATAATCCAATTAAATCTTTGCTGCCTCTTTTCTTTCACGCGATTGGTGTAAAAAAACACGTAAGCTCAGTGGACCAGCCAATCAGTCTGATTACTGTGGTAACGAGAACTAGAATTTGTCACGTGGTACACTTAGCGCCCTGTCAGCTCCAAGGTGAAGTTGCCCCTAACCACTGCTCTAGGATTAGATTTCTCTGCCCAAATCCTAACCTTAACCATTAGTAGGGGAAAAAATAACTGACCCTGGATCAGTGGCTCGGGGCAACTTCACCCAACACTATGCTGTCAAACCCTCTTTGGTGCTGTCATGTAGCAAAACAATGGCAAAATAATGGCACCTGGTGATGCAAAACGATGTTATGCGCATTGTGATGGGGTTATCGGTGAAATCCGACCATTTAACACAACAACATGGGCAACGTTCTTGCAATGCGTTGATGTTTGGAAGGATCTGTTAGGCTATCAAAGTGACATTGCACGCACTTTCTTACACGAGCATGCACATCCAGGTGGTGTAGCCTACCCAATGAGGGCGAGTGTCACAAGACCTGTTATCGGTAAAAGCAAAACAAAAGCGTGCATTTTTATTGCCTGGCAAGTTACGCTACACAATGAGAGATGTCAATAAGGTAGACTATAATACAAGGTAGAATATAATACATAATACATTATATAGAACAAATTGTTTAATACATCATAAGTTATAATATACATGTTAAAATGCAAAGTAGCCTACGTTTTTGGGCGCGTTTAACGCATTGACGTTGCATAAGGCACCTTTAAAGTAAAGTAAAATATTGGCTTAACATTTTCAGTATTCAAAATGTTCTGTTATGCATATTTATGATCCGCAGGTCTTTTTGCTGTCATTACCTGTTGACCGAGTCACATTTGATGGGCCCTCGATCTTTCCCATATTTGTATATAGGCTACTTTGCATTTTAACATGTATATTATAACTTATGATGTATTAAACAATTTGTTCTATATAATGTATTATATATTATATTCTCAAATACCCAAAATGTTAAGCCAATATTTTACTTTACTTTAAAGGTGCCTTATGCAACGTCAATGCGTTAAAAAAAAGAAGTTTTTCTTGTGTTAACTATTGGGACGCACCCCCTAACTAACTCTAAATGCACCGTAGGCACTTCCACGTTCCCCCAACACAAAGGGTGCGTCCCAATACTCGAAAAATGCAACCTTTCCTCCTCCACTACCACCTCCTCTCCTCCTTTCCTCCTCCACTACCACCTCCTCTCCTCCTTTCCTCCTCCACTACCACCTCCTCTCCTCCTTGCCCCGGAAACGGATCTTTGTGTTTTAATCTAATGTTGCTGATTACATCTTAATTACATATTAATGGCTACATATTAATGTCTCGACGCAAACCGAAATGTCAGGTACATTGTATACTCTACACGCAAATACTTGTACTCAAAACGTTCAGACAGTTTTGCATACTTCTGGGTAGGAGAGGTGGGGGAGTGGAGGAAGGGAGGTGGGGAGTGAAGAATATTGGGATGCAGCCTCAGCAAAACAATACAGAAGCCCCGGAAGATACCTGCAAGGTAAAGGAGAACATAGTTCTGTGGGTGCGCCCGATGAGTAACAGGGCAAATGAAAAGACGGAACGGAGGAAAGTAAATCCGATAAGACTGCTCTATCGTCGCAAAGAACGACCGCAGAAATAAAGAAAGGCTGCGCAGCCCATGACAAATGATGGTTAATGTAGCTATTGTTTCACTAGAAACATAAATGCGCTCTTATTCAGCGAAAATAAACAAGGTTATTTTAAGGGGGAACATGTTTTTAATCCCATGTCTTATTTATGTATTGGTTTTAAATTAAATTATGAAATAAACCTATGCCAAAAATAACAAAACATGTAATCACTTGACTCAAATCATGTGAATCTACTGAATCAACTCAACTTCTAGTCATATTTGTCTTCATTTTCATCTTCAATAAAAATGTATTTCGGGAAATCAACATAAATATTGTGCTTAAAATGTCAGTTTTATGGACAATAACAGTCCTCATATGTAATTTTAATGTGATATAAGGACTGTTCTTGCAGCTTTTAAACTTGCATTTTCCCAACATTCGATCAATGATAGGAGTAGGACTCTGACGGCACCTAAAACAGATCAGTGCAGCTGATATGGTCACCCGCCATATAACTTAAAAGTCTCAGCTTATTGGTGAAAGGTTTAAACGTATTTTGAATATTGACATGTCAGGCTCCAATCGCGTTTAGTATGACGAGCGTGCCGTAACGATTAATTAGCAAATAACAATGCTGAATAGCCTACTTTGCTAAATTAAATTACTCACTTAATTTACATAGCAACTGTATGCCCAGATTACACGGCCTCGACAGTGGCAAATCAGGGAAATCACTGAATGACGATTCAGAACATAATAACTTAATTACTAAAGATTTAATTCCATCTTCGACTTGGACATTTGCCGTTTATCGAGGGTGTGACAGAAATCTTCGGTGCCACTGACCACAATCGAACAATTTCACTTTTACCATTCGATTGGACAAGTAACGTTAGCAATCAATTTTGTATGGGTTAATGCTATTGCTTTCTGCAAGCTACATCATTCTAGCCTCTTATGGGGATCAATAAAGGCTAATAAAGGTGAACAATACTTACTTCTTGTAAGTTTTATCACCACTGCAGCGAAGCAAAAAAGTAAACAAACTCCGTTTTCTATCAGGAATGTAGCCTAATTCAATATTACATTACATTCATTTAGCAGACGCTTTTATCCAAAGCGACGTACAGTAAGTGCGTACAGAGACATCATCAAGATCTACAGAACAGACAAGGCAAAGCACATCCTTCGCATAATGTAGCAGCTATCCCTTGCAATGAACGTCGACTGTAGTTCACAGTAAGCTGTGGGCAAATCAGCAACACCACACTTCCATTCCAAATACTAGTATAAACTATAATAAACAGACAGGAAAACACAGGGAACTAGTAAACAGGGAACTGATATTCCTAGGTGAGGATATCAGTCAAGGTGGAGTCTGAAGAGGTGTGTCTTCAGGCCTCGACGGAATGCAGGCAGGGTTGGAGTAGAACATAGGGGAATGGGAAGTTCATTCCACCACTGAGGAGCTAATGTGGAAAAACTCCGCAGTCGGAACAAGCGAGAGCCTTTGACACGGAGGGGGAAGTGCCAGTCGCCCTGCTGTAGAAGAGCGAAGTGGTCGAGCAGGAACATAGTTCTGGATTGAGTCCTGCAGGTAGGCGGGGCCTGTCCTATTGGCTGCGGTGTAGGCTAGGGTCAGAATTTTGAACCTGATCCTGGCTGCAACTGGCAGCCAGTGGAGAGACCTCAGCAGGGGGGTTACATGGGAAAATTTCGGGAGGATGAACACAAGCCGGGCAGCTGCATTCTGGATCAGTTGAAGAGGCAGAATGGCGCATTCCGGTATTGTCAAGTTCACATGAATTCACTGCTGTCTACGTTCTAATTAAGCTCCGGTTTGCCCTCCCTAGAGAGCATGTGGGGGCGGGACTGATACAGACAGATAGGCACGTTGCTCTATCATCATGATCGCATTGTTTTAAAGCGGAGGCTAGTGGTCGTAAATGTACACGCATAGCGAATCGCACCTTGTTAATCAAAACTATTTTATTAGAATCGGCTGGACGAGTAGTTGGCTGTTTGGCCGGCAGCCGGCGCTTATGCAAAGCTTTGTAGTAATGGCCATGATTTTGGAATGAGATGTTAGATGAGCAGGTGTCCATATACTTTTGGCCATGTAGTGTACATAGTGCAGACTGTCAGAGAGCCAGTGATGTTACCTGGAGGAAATGGATGTGATCCTCTGTGTGTGAAAGCTGCTCCAGCTCAGCGTCTCTCCTCCTCAGCTCAGCAATCTCCTGCTCCAGTCGCTCCAGGAGTCCTTCAGCCCGACTCACTTCAGCCTTCTCCAGATCTCTGATCAGCTCTTTCACCTCAGAGCACCTTCTCTCAATGGAGCGGATCAGCTCAGTAAAGATCCTCTCACTGTCCTCCACTGCTGCCTGTGCAGAGCGCTGTTTGGAGACACATGTGAGATGTGTCATGTGTCGTGTCTGTTCTCACATGACATGTCTTTTCCAGATAGTTTAGGCAAGGTAGGATGTCTACCCATAGTTGCCTACCTTTTCCCAAGCAAAGTAGCTCACACGTGCTCAAAAAGGCTGTACATTACATTACAATATTACATTACAATCATTTGGCAGACGCTTTTATCCAAAGCGACATACAGTAAGTGCATATTGAAGGTCATTGACGCGACTACAAAGCAAATCCGACAAAGCAATAGTAATAAACATGAGAAGTACACACAGTCAGCTATACATTCTGCACTATAGAATAACCAAAAAACACAAGTTAAATAGAAAACAGGAAGCGAATACTATAGACAGTGTTTCAGCTGAGCGCAGCAGAGTGGGGAGTTCATTCCACCACTGGGGAGCTAGGGTGGAAAAACTCCGCAGTCGGGACGAGCGGGAGCCTTTAACACGGAGGGGGGGAAGTGCAAGTCGCCCTGCAGCAGCAGAGCGAAGTGGTCGAGCAGGAGCGTAGTGTAGAAGTCGCTAGATAACGTCATACCCTAAACTGCATAGCCTATGCATGGCATCATAATGTACTCATTTGCATATTAAAATGTGTGTTACATTTACTGAAAAGATGCCAAGAATAGAATAAATATTTTATTTTTATAAATGACAGGGATTTCAAACCTGGAAATTACTTTACTGTTCATTAAAGTTTGTCAAATAAATCGCATTAAACATGTGTTCCAAGAAACTGGATATTTTAATAAAAGTTTAAAATGGCTGTAATTCATCAAGGGTCTGAGGTATCAAATGAGGCTCAAACCATCACTCTGCTGCCAGATATGCAGTAGATATGGATGGATCACTTTAAGGGCTGTTTCTCCTGACAAAGTTTCCTATTGAACTCTATGGAAAAATAAGTCAGGAGAAGAAACCCTTCAAGTTATCCATCCATATCTACTGTATTTCCGCCAGCAGAGTGATGATTTAAGGCTTGTTTGATATGTCAGACCCTTGATGACTTAGAGCAGTGTTTCCCAAACTTTTTTTCTGGGGACCCACTTTTTAAAAATGACAAACCATCGCGACCCAAAATCCTGAGAAGAGCGAATTTGTGCTTAAATAAACATTCCTGACCATTTTTATTACCATTTCCGCATCACCTTATAGGTAAACCAGCCATTTCAAAGAGATATTATGTTTGATAAATCACAACTTCGTTTTATGCATGTGTTATTGAAAATATATACACATGTTAAATACTTTATAAATGCGACCAAATAAATGCATTTAGGCGGAGTTAACAGGTGATCTAATTGTTTTTATTTCCTCTCTTCAGTAAAACAATATACACATTAATACTTGAGACAAAATAAGTGCATTTAGGCAGAGTTAACATGGCAGGCTCTCGTTGTTTCCTCTCATCAGTAAAACAAACAATGTACGCTAGCCTTTCATATTAGATTCAATGTTATACGTGCAATTATCAGAACAATACGAACATACGAATACGAGTGTGGTAGAAATAACAACGCGCTCCCTCTTGTGGCTTAAAGGTGCACTGCAGATTTAAATCTTTAAAAAAAGACTATGGAAGAAATTCTGCAAATTTATTTTGCGACCCGAAAAAAATCTCTTGCGACCCAGTCTTCACCAGTATTCATTTCCACCTGTGGGTCACCAGTATTCATTTCCCTCCGTCTGAATGAATGTAGCAACGAGTCTTGGTGTATTCTACATTTCAAACATTTATCTGAAATATTTTTAAATTTGTGAATTTTGTTTCTTGTATAATAAATTCTTGTTGTAAGTTTAAATTGTATCAGCCTCAGCTTTTCATTTATTATCGCTTCTTGTGTATTTTGTATATATTTTTTCCAATATGTTTTAATATCATCTTGAACCAAATCTTTATTCCATTTAGTTATTATATTATCTAATATAGCTGTAACATTATACACTTGCAACAATACTTTATATGTTTTACTTATAATAAATAATCACTATTCGCTTTATCAAAGAGAATGCTGTCCAATTCACTCTTATTATCTGAAGAAATTAAAAAATTATGTTTCATAAAATTTTTAATTTGCAGAAATGAAAATTATTCCTTATCTGATAGATTTTTTGGCTTCATATAGAAAATTCTGAATTACAGTCAAAAAATTTACTCTTAGAACTTTTCTCAAATAATAAAAGTAAAAATGTAGATAACTATTAAAAATAATACAATTCAAAACTTTAAGAAAATGAAAAAACTTTTAAAAGAATCTATAATAATTCCTGGCAGCTTACCATTATGGAATAATTATTGGATACAAATTCTAAATAAACCACTTTGTTGGACTTCTTGGGAAGAAAATGGAATCTAAAAGATCTATTAAGTAATAATCAAGTGATACCCTTTGAGGAATCCAGCTTCGCTTCTTGCCCTAATAACTTACAATTTCAAAGGCAAAAGAAAAAATACGTGTAATGAAGGAGCTCTGCTTTGGTTTAATTTCATTGCCCTGCAGCTCTATGCAAATGTATTTTTAAGACGTGTTGTGTGTTGGATGTGTTGGAAAATTATTTAATTACTTGCACATGATTGGGATAACAGAGCAGGCTTGTATATTTGTGTACATGTTGGGTAATTCCTCATGCTTAGAGTTTAACCATGCGTTTGCATTTTATTTCAGTGCAATTTCTCCTGTATACATATTTAGGCCTCCATTTTGTGAAAGACGCATAGAGATGTATTTGCAGTTTGTGTGCATTTTATCTTTTATTTCAGTACACTGCATGACTGCAACAGGGCTACTACTTTATATTTGTTGAATGAAGAATAATTGAATATTAAAATAAGATTTTGGCTTATTGTCAATTTGTGACCTGACCATTTCAGCAATGCGCACAGTCATATCACATAACTTAGGCGTACTGTATAGTTGGTATAAGTTATTCTCTGCAAATTTCAGTTGTGTGCAAATATTAGTATATTATAACTTAGGTATAGATGTCGAAGTCTAACCCAGTGCATCAAAATCAAATCCAATTGTAAAATCTTTGCCAATACCCAGTACTAGTGCGTGTGTTTGTGTGTGTCACCCTGTCTGTCTCTGCCCCACCCCTGCCTCCTCTCTACACCTCCTCTATCTGTTCCACCTGCTCCACTCTACACCTCCTCCATCTGAACCACCTGCTCCACTCTACACCTCCTCTATCTGCACCACCTGCTCCACTCTACACCTCCTCTATCTGGACCACCTGCTCCACTCTACATCCACTCTGCTCCACCTGCTCCACTCTACACCTCCTCTATCTGCTCCACCTGCTCCACACTACACCTCCTCTATCTGCACCACCTGCTCCACTCTACACCTCCTCTATCTGGACCACCTGCTCCACTCTACACCCACTCTACACCTCCTCTATCTGCTCCACCTGCTCCACTCTACACCTCCTCTATCTGCTCCACCTGCTCCACACTACACCTCCTCCATCTGCACCACCTGCTCCACTCAACACCTCCTCTATCTGCACCACCTGATTATTTTTCAGTTTTTCAGTTTTTAAATCCTCTCAGCCCTCTAAGGACTGTTTTGCAGTTAATATTACCAGTCATTTTCCCTTCATATATCTGTGAACATAGTCATCCATCTTAGAGCATGCCACTGATTGTAAGGCCTTTATTTTATAAAATAATGTTGAGTTAAATGGAGTCAATCACCGTATTCTACAATCCTGTTTTAATAATAAACGGTTAATTATTTTGAAGCCGTTCATAAACAATTGTCCATTCCAATTCATTGATTAATAGGGTCTAAACCCAAACTTTATTAATTATACAGTGAAGATCTGCACATCATAGAAAGCAAAGCTCCAGGAATTAATAAGAAAAGTGTAAAATAAATGGAATTACATAATTCTTCTGGTTTTAAATTTAGGTAATGAACATACATGAGAATGCCTGTTACTGCTTTTAACGTTGTGAACAATTAGGTTTCGAAAGAATATGGGATTTTGTACATTTAATTTAGTTATAGAATTTGAATTATATCATTAACTTTCACTTATATTCGTTTCTGTGTTATTGAATTACCCTTTTTTTCCCTTTTTGATTTGATTACTGCTGATTTTGATTTTCTCTCCCTCATCCCAGATCACACAGTTTTACAGAGGATCCATAATAAACCCTAAACCCAGGATAGAGGGGCTGAGTGAATGTGGTCTGGACTCTGTGCAGGAGGGTCATTGTGTCAGAGATGCTGTAGAAGGACAGAGTTCCTGCCCTGTGATCCAGGTACACTCCTATTCTGGAGGAGGGGGGAACAGGGATATTAGTGCTCGGGCCATTGTGCCAGAAATAGTAACTGGAGGGAGAGCAGAACAAACTCCAGGATTTCTCATTAAATCCCAGAACAATGTCATTACCGTTTCCTTTCCTGCTGATCTCTTTATATGACACTGCTATAAAAGCCCTCTGCCCACTCCACTCAGCCTCCCAGTAACTGCGTCCAGACAGACCCTCTCTGCACAGCACTTGCTCATAGTAGTCAAATCTCTCTGGATGATCAGGATATGACTGGATCTCTTCCACATGGGTCGCCTCTCTGTTCCCCTCAGACAGACGGAGCTCTTCACACGCTGTGTTGGGGTCCAGTGTGAGTTGACAGGTATCTGATAGAGGAGAAGTGATATTTTGCATATTTTACATATCTATCATATTGAACCAATTTTAATGTAATATTTTCTTGCGTGTCCTTTTCCAAACACTTAGCATTTTATACTGGATTTTATCTTTTTTCAGTTACTTTTTCTCTCTATTTTATCCCCCCGCCCTTTCAACCACTATAACTATGATCTTAATTATTTTTATATTACTGTATATTGGTTGTGTAACTTTGTTCACACAGTCCTACTGTAGGACTTATGTTATCATATATGATCCATATGTTTAATACCAGAATAACTGGAGCTGAATTAACAGGGATCTGAAGAGAAGATCTATGCGGTCCCTAAAGTGAGTAAGTTATAAATATAGATAATTATTAAAATCATATTTTTCTTCATATTACCTCATAATCTCATGTTGCTTCAATCTGTTAATTTAGGTTGTTATTTGTTCATTTAAGTCTGTTGTTAATTTAGGTCTGTTAATTGTAAATTGGTCATTGTTTCATTTTTCCCAACTCAAATCCAGAATTCTTTATCGGTGTAGCAGAGTAAAGACTGTGTGTGTGTGTGTGTGTGTGTGTGTGTGTGTGTGTGTGTGTGTGTGTGTGTGCGCGTGTGTGTGTGCGCGTGTGTTTGTGTGAGCGAGTGAGTGAGTGAGTGAGTGAGTGAGTGAGTGAGTCTTAATGTGTTTGTGTCATCTGAGAGTTTCAGGGCGAGCACTCACACTGTAAGAAATCCTCTCTGGTCCTGGGCTCTACAGCATGGACTTCTTTCACTGCAAGGGACAGAGTGAGAGAAAAGGACAAAAAGGAAGATGTATATATATATAGGGTGGAGGGGAGAGAGAAATTTAAGGATAAGGATGGAGGATTATGCCATCTGCCATCTCGCCACACAATAAAGCCCAAACTTGGGTTACTTTGTTTTTTTTTTCTTATTATTATTTTTCCTGCCGATTTCATCATCAAAAATGCTCCATGCCCTCAAAGAATAATTCTCCCAATTGGATAACAAATGTTTGCTATATGTTTCATTGGTTGACGGTAAGTGTTTTAAAGGACTGTATCGGCATACACGGTAGAAGTAAGTAGTTATGGTTTGTATGTCAGTTGGTATAACTAAAAAGCTTGTGTTTGCAAGGAGCTACAGAACCCCTTCAAGACTTTTCATAAACACATGTATTGAACATTCTGATATAATTTGAATATCAATATTGCATAAGGAAAATTTATAAATACTTACTTAAATTGTCATGAATGGTGAAATTGACCGTCATTTATCTTGGCAGTAGGCTATGCTTGGTCATGCCTGTAGGCTACGTTGTTGGGAAAAGACAAGAGGCTTCCATAGCTTACGTTATGCGCTTGTGTTTGCCTAGTAAATGTAATCGGTATTATGTTTTCACATGGTCACATTGTTACATGTGAAAAGCATAACATGTGTGTATCGTTTCTGTAGAAAATACATGAAAATTTTTTTTTTGAAATTCTTTGTTCAGGCCAGGCCTTGAACCCCGATGTCCAACGCAAGATTCGGCCACGCTAACCACAGCACTATAACACAGCTACATGCTGGTAATCTTAGACCATGTCCCATGACCATGTTGGCTTACTGACCTCTGTTTAAGTATAATTAAAACAGTTAACAGCTGTTTAACATTGTTTGATTTCTTAGCATTTGCAATAAAAAAGACGTTATTTAATGTGAAAAGCATAACATTGTTTTAGCACAGTGTTTTTGTCGAAAATAAATTCATTCTTTTTTGGAAGCTGGTTGGGCTCAAACCAGCATGGTAGTCTGTTGCTGTAACCACCAAGCTAATGGTGCTTTCGCATTTTGTGGGGCAGTTAAGCATTCAGTCTGTGTACCCTGCAAACTTTGATGAGACTATGATCAGACGTTCTCATTGGCAGATCAGATGTTGTTATCCAATGGGGATAATTATTCTTTGAGGGCATGGAGCATTTTTGATAATTAAATCGGCACAAAAAATAATAATAAGAAGAACCGCAAAATAACCCAAGTTTGGGGCTTTATTGTGTCGATGTGTGAAGTTGTACCTGGATTCTGTGTGGTTACATGAGGTCAAAACGTACAGACGTTAATGTTTTTGAGGTCTGAGGGTCTGTGGTCATTGTGGTTATTTCTGTAGGAAACCCTGAAAAGTGGCAAACTCTCGGTGCTGTATGGGTATGGGGCATACCACGCCAAGCCGTAACTTGGCGGATGGCATACCAGCCATCCCAACATCACACCAAAAAACATTTTCAAAGTACAAAAAATGCCAAGTTACTCACATAGCCTTCAAAACATGATCTGTAAGTCATTAAAACTTTCAAAAACTAGGCCTGCCGTTAAAAGTATTGATATGAAAATGAAAATCAAAGTTACAATAAAAAATATTGGTTATATCGTAGCTCACACTAATTAAACTAGCTCTATTCCGAAGCAATGCTCCCCAATATTTCCTGAATTATTAGCCCTAGTTAAAGTAACGTTAGTTAACAGCAGAAACGCAGCGGTCGATTCATGAGAAAAACAATAAATCTGCTGTCAGGAAAATCCATATGGCTCCCCTTTGTGACTTTTTCCTAAACACATGTATTGAACATTGTATAATACAGCCTACATTCGTGAGCCATAACATAATTAAATCTAGAGAGAGACATGCATACACAATACATGCAGCTTGTGTATCCTGCAGTTGTGAACTTTCTGTTGACCACATTCTCTTGAGATGGTAAGATGACAAAACACAGGGTCAAGTTAGATGACATAATTTAGGAAAGTTTGGATAGCATTGCTTTGGAGTAGAGCTAGTTTATTTAGTGTGAGCTACAATGTGCAATATTGTTTGTTGTAACTTGGCCTCATTTTGATATCAAGATTTTTAATGGCAAGCAGGTTTTTGCAAGTTTTAATCAATGTTTAGGGTAGTCATGAGTAACTTGGCATTTTTGTGCATTGAAAACGTTTTTTTGTTTAGATAATATTTAAACTAAAATGGATTCATATTCTGAGTGATTTTAGTGTAACTGACAATTATATTCAATTCACTTTATCTGCCCATTGGTTTTGCGTGGAAAAAAGGATTTTTTAACAACCTGATTCAGAAACTTTGAACAACTTGAAGACGTCCTCCAGTCGCTCTTTCAGTTCAGAGACAGATTTCCTCACAGCCTCAAAAGAGACACGTGGACTGACAGTGATGCAGGGTAAGTCTCCAGGTCCAGGAGAGGCACAGAGAGACTGCCAGCTCTGCAGACAGACAGACAGACAGACAGATAACACTCTCAATGCAGATTCCTGTGCGGATGCCAGGAGCAGATCTTTGTAAATGAGGAACACACCTCACCATGTATGTACAATGTACATAGTGCAGACTGTCAGAGAGCCAGTGATGTTACCTGGAGGAAATGGATGTGATCCTCTGTGTGTGAAAGCTGCTCTAGCTCAGCGTCTCTCCTCCTCAGCTCAGCAATCTCCTGCTCCAGTCGCTCCAGTAGTCCTTCAGCCCGACTCAGTTCAGCCTTCTCCTGATCTCTGATCAGCTCTTTCACCTCAGAGCGCCTTCTCTCAATGGAGCGGATCAGCTCAGTAAAGATCCTCTCGCTGTCCTCCACTGCTGCCTGTGCAGAGCGCTGTTTGGAGACACAGAGAGAGGAAGGCTGTACATTTTAATTAGGCCTTTCACTCAGCTCTTAATGGGGCCCAAGACAGCCTGTTCCCCACAGTGTGGCTCACTGGGATTGAGCCCCACAGGGCTGGAAAGTGGCCCAACACTAGGCTCCTCACTGGCTGACTGGAGGAGCCTTGACTGAGCCCTGAAATGTCTCTCCCAGCAGCCAGCTGTTGTCTTCTCCTTTGGTCAGTACCCACCTTGAGTGACTGCACAGCCTGTCTCAGATCCTGCAGCTCCTTCTCTCTCTCCTGGATTCTTTGCTGGAATTTACTCTGTGTCGCCCCCAGCTGCTTCTGTGAATAGATTATTTTCACAGTTATATTATAGAACACTGCGTTCACATTTGTTAAATAATATCATCATGTTTAACACTAAGCATTAACACTATTTGAAATTCTGCAGGTCAGTGTGTAGAAGTTTAGTGGCTTTATAGGTAAAGCTTCTAAACTGTGTGAGTGAACTAGCTGCTCCAGCTGTGTTGATTCCCATTCAGGGAGTGAATAGGGGGGGGGGTGAACAGAGCTGTCATAGAGAGCTGACTTGGGTTCACTTCCTGCTCTTACTGCTTTATAACTGTGGACTTCAGTACTTCAGTGCAGTGCTTCTTTAAATTTCAAAATCATTTCAAAATGTACTTCATAAATGTATTAAACAAATTCAATAAAACACAGATCAGAAGCCTACATATTGTAATGATGAGCCAATATATGTGTTATGTGTAAGAGTTTCAGTCCTTACCTGTTTCTCAGTCCTTCCTGCTGCAGCTGAGACTGTTTTATGGCCGCTGTGTTCATCCATCACACACAGCAGACAGATACACTGCTGATCGGTACGACAATAAACCTCCAGCAGTTTGTCATGAAGGGAGCAGATCTTCTCCTGCAGGTTTCCAGTGGCTTTGACCAGTTTGTGCTTCTTAAAGGCTGGAGATTCATAGTGAGGCTGGAGGTGAGTTTCACAGTAAGAGGCCAGACACACCAGACAGGACTTGATGGCTTTGCGCTTTTTCCCAGTGCAGACATCACACGCCACATCTCCAGCGTCACAGTGAGCAGGAGGAGCAGCTTGGGGTCCAGTCTTCTTCAGTTTCTCCACCACTTCAGCCAGCATGGTGTTTCTGCCCAGAACAGGCCTTGGGGTGAAGGTCTGTCTGCACTGGGGACAGCTGTAGACACCAGTATGATCATCTTGATCCCAGCAGCCCTTAATACAGCCCATACAGTAACTGTGTCCACAGGGAATAGCCACTGGATCATTCAGTAGATCCAGACAGATCGGACAGCTGAACTGCTCCCGATCAAGTAAAAATCCACCTTCAGCCATTTTACTGCTCACACTCTAACAGAGACAGAGTTAAGTTTTGTTTCTCTGAAACTGCGTAACAGAGAGAGTGGGAGTGACTTCCTGGTTCTGCCCACAGCAGCAGGAGGTGTGGTGTTGGACTGAGGCCAGGTTGAAGAGCTAGAGTAGCAGAGTGGAGATTTATTCATAAATTTCTTTCTTTTCTTTAGTCCCTTTAGATCCGGCCTCCATTGCAATGAACGTCACGTTTGTTTTTTTCTATGATAATGTATGATTTACATTTATGTCTTGGTTGGTTATTTAGTAGACCCCAACTAACCAATCAGATGCAAGGATGGCCCAACTGGCTAACGTTTGAAAAAATGAAAACACACTGAAGTGAAGCATAGCAGCAGTACCTCAGAGTCATCAAAGTAATTAACTTTTATAACAGCATTATAGATATATTTTTAAGCATTAATTTCTACATTTGATGTGCTAAACATAATATGTAAACATTGAAAATGTTATTTTAATCATTATATGTTTAACAGCATAAGTTTAGACGCATGACTTTTTAAGTCATCGGGCCTCATTTATCAATATGGTCGTAAAAAGTGCGTAATATTTGACGGATCCAACTTGCGTACAGAATTCTCACGTGCGATTCATCAAACTTGTGTCTATCACTGATCCGAGCGTAAATGTATGATAAATCAGACTTGATCACGAAGCGATCAAGGAAGCGCGTTCACATCATTATGAATTACCATACTCACACGCCCATTTTATTATCTATATTTGACAAGGCCACCTCCTTACAACGCACATGCCAACGCTGTTTTCTAAGCTTCATGCTTATGAATGAAGATGAAAATAAACGTGTGCTTATTTGGAGCGTTAGTATTTGTGTGCAGCCCAGCTCAAAAGCCGCTATGTGGCAGAGAGAATAGAATAACTTCAGTTGTAGCCCCAGCAACAACAAAAAAGACATAGACAGTGGGGCAGACCCACAACACACAAACATATCAAACAAAGACATTCAATATAATCATTGCATTAATCAAACTAATTAAGTGAATTAAAGTGTAATAGCCGACAGCCAAACGTCATGATTAAAATAGCCCCCGCTGTCCCGAGATGTCCAGTGTTATCAAGCTGTCCAACACACAAACTCCGCCTCTACGACTCCATACACAGTGTTGCGGTCTCTGTACTCTGTCGAAACGGAGCACCGAACGGCGTCAGCCTTCCCAGTCGTCGCCTCACTCCTCCCCCGCATTATCTTCTCCTTCCCTGGTGGCCTTTTGAAGATTGCCTGCAGTCCTAGATCAGTCCCGAGTCCCGACATCTTCAACTCCGGTGAAGAACGATGGTAAACCTTGTAGCTGCAGATCCAACGAACATTCCCGAGCATGTTGTGATAAACAGATGGCAAACAGGGATAAAATGCTTCCTCTGAATTACGAACTACAGCTGAGATAAAAATCTAAAAAGAAAAAAGTTCTGCCGGACGCAACAGGAAATGGCATCCCGGACCTCTCGTCTGCAGAAGAGAGGGTGGTGATATCATTGGGGGGAAAAAAGTGGCCGTGAGTGATAGAAGACGCGACTGCGATTATTCTCTCACGGCGATATTCTCTCACGGCGATTGCGACGTTTGCTAGGACTTCTAGGCTAAAAAAAAATATTAAAACAGTTTCGCGTCTTGCATAGCCTACAACATGACTGGTGATGTGTAATTATTTTCATATGGCTGTCTCCAATAAATCCTGATACAGGGGCTATTTCCTGATGTAATAATTCTAACCGGCTTCTGCTTCCATTTTGGCTGCATGTCAAGGGTGTAATTCATTTGTATTGTAGGCCTAATAAAGCCTGGCCAATCCTAGCGCTGGAATGCATTGGATACAAATTTGTGGTGGTGGACACGATAATTTCACTGACACTGTGTCCACCACCACGATTTCATAGATTACCTTTCGTGACTATGACACGATTTTGTGTGATACCGGGTTGCAACGACATCTAATTTGAATTTTTCGGGGACCTTCAAGCAACGTCCCTATCCGGATATGATATGACGTTGTGCTCATAACATTCATGGGACATTCAGGAATGTTCCTGCAACGTCTGTTACTCGTTACAATAGGCTATAACGTCATGTAATGAATGTCTGGGGGACGTTACTAGAACGTCCCGGGAATGTTCTCCGTGATGTCCATGTAACGTTTAGAAAACCCTACAAAAAGACGTCAAGGCGACATCATGATGACATTTCAAGACGTTCAGGTGACGTCCCGGGGACCTAATTTTGTTAGCTGGGTAGCTCTAAGCTAAAAACTTGGGGAGCTCATCAGCCATACGAAAATAAACTAGACTATAGTAAAAATATATAGTGTGACTACAGCATATGCTGTATCAATCAATCAATCAATCAAACTTTATTTATATAGAACCTTTCAGACAAATCAAATTGCAACTCAGTGTTTTACAGGCGATTGACAAAAACGTATGATGTAAAAATGGATTTAGAGGCTAATGCACACCCAATTGAATAAGACAACAATAAAAGGTGGGTAGTTACGAAAATAAAAGATAAATAATAAAAGATAATACAAGCAATAAAAATAACAAAAAATTTAATTATGAAATATTACACAAAATAAATTTTATGGAAAAACAGTAAAATGCAATAAAATAAATAAAAATAATCGACAGTAAAATGTTGATAAAATAAAATAAAATAAATAATGATAATAAATAAAATAAGTGTAAATACTAAGACCATAAAATTATAAAACACTACATAAAAGCCAGACTGAATAGGTGGGTTTTTAATTTACTTTTAATAATATCAATATTTTCAGCTCCACTCACATCCACTGGAAGGCTGTTCCAGCGGCTTGGAGCGCCATGGCTGAAGGCAGCATCACCAAATGTTTTAGTTCTACTTTGCGGAACAACTAAAAGAGAAGAACCGGAGGATCTGAGGGGCCTTCTTGGTTCATAAACCGAAAGCATTTCTGAGAGGTAATGGGATTCAATTAGCTACTATCGTATTACTGCAGCTAGCGACATGATATATACAATGTTGGCCTAATAAATTGGGAGTGTTGCACAGCAAAACAACAACCCAGTGAAAGTTTCCACGTTGTAGCAGCCGGCAGCGCAACCCACAGCAGCTTGTGCAATTGTGCTTTCAGGGGCAAAATAGTTATTAGAAGACCCACGTGGCCTTCTGCTCCAGCCTCTTGAAGTCTATGGCTGTGTCCGAATCAGAGCCCTATCTACTGCATCCTGTTTACTGTGTACTAACATACTGTACACTGCTTACTGCATACTGTTTAGTGACATACAGCATGCAAAACATATCCTCCATATTATTATCAGCGAAAACCCAGAAATAAGTATTATCATCCGGGGATATTAAGAAGAACATTCAGTTTTCAGAATTGTAGTGTACTTAACAGCTTTTTTAAAAATTATACTCAACTGGCATACTCAATAGTAGGCAAGTGTGCTGATTCAGACGCGGCCATTGATCTATGAGACACCCATTGCCTGGTCAACTCATAGCTGATTGCTACAAACTCAGGTTTCTGTTCAAGCTTAGGGGAACATTATTACAGTGCTGCAGTGCATGTAAATGGGTTTTCAGAAAAAATGTGCGCTCAAACAATTATACACAACTATTGCATCGCTTTTAATTAAAAATTTCACTTTAATGAAGCAAATAGTTTCTAATGTGGTTACATTATTCTCAAATGTGGTCAGATGCAACCTACTTTTTTTTTTTTTTTAAAGTTTGCTTCCATCTTAGAAAGTAACTTTAGAATAGATTAGAATTAAATAGAAAATAAGATATTTATCATTCTTATTTAGTAACAAGAACAATAATAACAAAAATAACAACAACAATAATCATAATAATATGTATTTACTACGACATTATTATTATAAGGCATGATTATCATCATAATCATATTTAGAAAAATAATAATACTGCAAGGTATCTATAAATCATCATTGTTTTTTTCATTTGGTTCTTCTCACTTCAATCAAGTAATTAGATGTCAGAAGAACAGGGAAATCTGGATTAAAAATATGTAAAGGTATTTGTAGAATGAATTGCAAAATTTGAATTCAAGCATTTATAATCGCTTCTGTAGACATTGTACATTAACTATTTCACACCGTGCTTCGCAGTGATTCATTCTTATCTGGTGTTCCAATGCTGGACTTCACAGTAGCCTATGCTCGTTCACGCACAGAAACTTAAGTAAATTAGTCGTTGTGATCGGGAGTTTTGTCCACGCCTATTGGCGGCTCGTTTCTCTGACCTGTGGTCTGTCAAACCGCCCATATAATCCAATTGAGTTCTTACAGCAAGGATCTAAGAATAGTGCCAATTTTAGAAAAAGTTCGAAACGCTTCGAGCAGACATAATAAGGATATGCCATGGAGAAAATGAGTATGGGTGCACTTGAATATGGTAGCAATGCCTGTTGAAAAGTCACCAGACGGAGCAGCGCAGTAAGCTAGTGCTTAGTTACAGAAAGTAAACGAAGCAACGCGCAATGATTGTAAGGATTACTTCTTCGGAGTTTTAGAGATTGCGAAGAAAACACAGGAAGAATTCTTTGTGACAGCGAATGTAACAAGGTAACTGTCTGCGTTTCGACTGTGTGTTTTCCCCTTCTCCCCAGCATCAATCATGTGTAAAATTTAATTAGGCCTATTAAACTGAAATGTTTACATTTTATATTGTATTTATACTGCATTTTTGTTATTCAATTATAGATGCTATTGCATCTTTATTACTAATTACTGCAGTTTGAAAGCATATAACTCAGAATAAAAATTGGCACAAAATACATTTGTACAGTCACCCATTGCTCCCTGCATGACTACAGATATCAAGACATCTTGATGTTTTGATTTAGAAGATAAGAGGAAAATAACGAATACACTTGATATGAAAGTTATATAAAATTGTACTTTTTACCAATGGTCGTCCATTGCATTAGCAGGTTGCTAAAACGTGTGTGGTTGCACATAAAAAAAACAACCTTGAAACAAAAGCAGCACTGTTTTAACCTAGGAATGCGTTTTACTAGATTAAATTTCCACTTAATTTTGCGAGTCTTTGGGGTACATTCTCTCACAGATAAACCAGGTATTGTGGAAAGCTTTTCCGTGAGAAATCCCCAGTTCTTAGACTGAACTGCCAGACCATGGCTGGATTATTAAATCATCCAAGATAGTTTTAGAGGACAAATGCTGAAACAATCTAATTCTGATAAAGCTGCATTTGCATGAGATATTTTTGCATGCATGTTTTCTTCCTTGCACATTGTTCTATTAGACTAGAATATGACTATTTATTTAAATAGTGAGTTCAGATGTCTTGGTTATTGGGCTTTTTAACATGCGATTAGCTCAGTAACATTCTTGACTCTTGATATCATTTCAGACTTCTCATAGATTTTTTTTAGCTTCTTTGAAATATGTTGGTAAAGGTGGTTATTTAACAAGCTTTAAAACATTAAAGAGATTATTATTTACAAACTGGCATGCAAGGGTTAAAAGATTGTGAAGTACTGACTGGATCGCCTGACGTAGAGAGAAGTTTGTTAGTTACAGCTTGTATAGATAAGACTCTGCCATAGCGTTGCTGTATCATAGAAACCCATATATCAAGTTGCTCTCATATGAAATTGGATATCAACAATTCAATTTTCAGCCTTATTCAGCTTACATACACAGCAAAAAAATGGCGCTGTACATTTAACACCCTAGGGCGTTTATAAGAGTCCGTGGTCTCATATAAACATTTTATGGTGTTAAATGTACACCAGCAGTGTTACATGTACACCGAATACACCGAATACACTGTGTCACACTGTGTAATTGTTTCAGAAGCACATGTTTGGTATTACTGTATTGGCTAAGCCAATAATTACAATACTGATAAAACTGAGTAAAATTTATATGCTGTGTTAACTGCTCCAGTCCCAGTCCAGCTCACTGGAGTTACAAAGTTACAGATGGAAATGTTTCAGAAGATGAAGTGAAGACTGATCACACTGGCTGCGTTTCTGCCTCTATATAATCCCACTACAGTTGTGACACTTTGAAATGAAAAAAAAACTGGCTCTGTCACAGAAGGGGGCAACAGTGGTGTCATAGTTACAGAACTGGGCTTGTGACCGCGGGGTTGCAGGTTTGATTCCCGGGCGAGACAGTGCTGCTGTGCCCTTGAGCAAGGCATTGAACCCCTGATTAGAGCGTCTGCTAGACGCCTGAAATGTGAAAACCGAAGGAAAGAGTAAAGACACTGAGCATCCAGTGGTTTTAAATCCATGTGAAAGTTTTACAGGGCCTTTGAACACCTGGCCCGTAATTAAATATATAATCCTTAGGACCTGCTCAGCTGACGTGTGCTGGTGTTATGAAACAAAGATGACAAATATTTGTTCATCAATTTTGTTCTGTAGAATATTTAAGTTTTGCTGAAATTCTTGGTTCTAAATGAACATTGCATATTCAACATGTTTTCCATAGTATTTTACGTGCTCAACTATTGGCGTGTGTACAAGCCTACAAGTGTATCACTAAACAAAAATTAAAAGAAATAAATAAAGCGGTATCAAAAATGGTTTTGCAAGGGTCCCGTGCTTCCTAAATTGTAGTTTGCACACTTATAGCGAACAGAACAGGTATTTGGCTGATGCTAGATTTCATTTCCATGGAATAAACCTTTAATATTAATATCAGATGAATCGAATAAACTGTGGGCTAAAAAGCACTATGCAACACTTTCCAAATACTGTATAATGCTGCCAGTCAATACATCTAATCAGTACATATTAAACTGGTCGGTGCGCACTATATAGGGCTTTCCCATTACTATCCAGCATGGTGCACACTATATAGGGCTTTCCCATTACTATCCAGCATGGTGCACACTATATAGGGCTTTCCCATTACTATCCAGCATGGTGCACACTATATAGGGCTTTCCCATTACTATCCAGCATGGTGCACACTATATAGGGCTTTCCCATTACTATCCAGCATGGTGCACACTATATAGGGCTTTCCCATTACTATCCAGCATGGTGCACACTATATAGGGCTTTCCCATTACTATCCAGCATGGTGCACACTATATAGGGCTTTCCCATTACTATCCAGCATGGTGCACACTATATAGGGCTTTCCCATTACTATCCAGCATGGTGCACACTATATAGGGCTTTCCCATTACTATCCAGCATGGTGCACACTATATAGGGCTTTCCCATTACTATCCAGCATGGTGCACACTATATAGGGCTTTCCCATTACTATCCAGCATGGTGCACACTATATAGGGCTTTCCCATTACTATCCAGCATGGTGCACACTATATAGGGCTTTCCCATTACTATCCAGCATGGTGCACACTATATAGGGCTTTCCCATTACTATCCAGCGTCGTGTCAAATTAATTGTAAAATAAACTTTTAACCAAGTTACCTGGCAAGAACAAATTGGAACTATTGTTTCTTAATTATTCTGGTTGTTAGCAGGCTGCAGTGAGATGCCAATAGTGAGTCTGAAATGTGCTGGTTTACATTGAGAGTTCAGTCTAAATTTAAACCAATTCCCATTAGTTTACAGCACGTACATGTAGGCCTACGTTAAATCAAGTTTAGTGATAGTTGAGGCACAGTCCTGTCTAGTTGTAGTATGGTCTATTCTGAGCTATCATCTCTTGTGAAAAAGTATTCCGCGTGGATAACTTGAGCTACATTTCTTATTGGGAGTCACTTAGCTCTCTTTATTTTTATTAATGTCTGGTGACTCAGGACGCATGTAAACAGAGTAACATCTGACACAAGGAAGTAACATATGATGTTTTCCCCACTGAAGATCAAACGGTAATCAAAGTAAACGAGAAAGCTCCTGCTCTCTGTGAGGCCAGGGGCCACATGTATAAACAGTGCTGAGCAGGGGCCACATGTATAAACAGTGCTGAGCAGGGGCCACATGTATAAACAGTGCTGAGCAGGGGCCACATGTATAAACAGTGCTGAGCAGGGGCCACATGTATAAACAGTGCTGAGCAGGGGCCACATGTATAAACAGTGCTCAGCAGGGGCCACATGTATAAACAGTGCTGAGCAGGGGCCACATGTATAAACAGTGCTCAGCAGGGTCCACATGTATAAACATTGCTGAGCACAAAAATGCCCTCAGTGAGTTTCCACACAGAAATTCAGGTGTATAATATAACACGTGCTGTGAGAATCTGCGTACCTCTGCACACGATGTACACCATACGTACGCAATGCTTGGCATCAGTGTGACATGGCGACACCCTGACCGAAAGGCAGAGGCAGAAAAAGCCAAACTTTTTTTTAAGCAGATTTACAACTTTCACCCTGAGCGTTCTTTCACACATTCTTTTACTCAGAGTTTTATAGATGTGTCCCCTGGCCTGCCATGGACTGTTATGTTCGTACGGCTACGGTGCCCCCTTTTAAAGGCAGCACATGATACGGATTAAGGCATGAGACAAATGTAATTACGCACAGATAATTCCCCCGGGGCTCCTCACCCAAGTGCAGTATTTAGTGCAGTATTTAGGTAAGGTATGCTGCTCTTATTTAGCGTTAGTGTTTGGGGGGGGGGGCATAAACTGATCATTACATTACAGGCATTTAGCAGGCGCTGTTATCCAGAGTGAATTACACAACTTTTTAACATTTTTTTTAATTTTTTTTTAACATTTATCCATTTATACAGCTGGATATATACTGAAGCAGTTCAGGTTAAGTACCTTGCTCAAGGGTACAGCGGCAGTGTACTGGATATATACTGAAGCGGTTCAGGTTAAGTACCTTGCTCAAGGGTACAGCGGCAGTGTACTGGATATATACTGAAGCGGTTCAGGTTAAGTACCTTGCTCAAGGGTACAGCGGCAGTGTACTGGATATATACTGAAGCGGTTCAGGTTAAGTACCTTGCTCAAGGGTACAGCGGCAGTGTACTGGATATATACTGAAGCGGTTCAGGTTAAGTACCTTTAGCTCAAGGGTACAGCGGCAGTGTACTGGATATATACTGAAGCGGTTCAGGTTAAGTACCTTTAGCTCAAGGGTACAGCGGCAGTGTACTGGATATATACTGAAGCGGTTCAGGTTAAGTACCTTGCTCAAGGGTACAGCGGCAGTGTACTGGATATATACTGAAGCGGTTCAGGTTAAGTACCTTTAGCTCAAGGGTACAGCGGCAGTGTACTGGATATATACTGAAGCGGTTCAGGTTAAGTACCTTGCTCAAGGGTCCTACCTGGGAACCGAACCTGCAATCTTTCGGTTACAAGCCCAGTTCCTTAACCACTATACTACACTGTGTCATGGAGTCTGTACTCCCTTGTACTGCTTGGGTTTTGACCAACAACAAAGTCCAAGCAAGGATGAGCATGAAAACAACACATTTCTATAAAAAACGTGATGAGGGAAGAGGTGCGTAAAGAGCAGCTGTAGTGCGTGAAACGCACACGCGTGTGAATTCAGATGCAGCTGCAGAGAGACTTGCTTCATTTCTCCAGATCTTTACTGATTAATCATCAGGGAGCACTGGGGTTCAGACCCTAAATGTCTCTGGGTGGGGGTGGGGGGCTTTATTGCTGAACATTACCTCCTGCTATCGGCTGTCGGAGAGCGGAGAAGCTCTTGATGTGCGTGTGCTTACAACATAACCGAGTCCTCTGCCACCGGGTGAAACATTCAGGGTCTGTCAGCATTTCCTGGTCATTCAGGGGAAGTCCACATCAGAGTCACTTGGCGCAGACATGGAGTTTGGGGATCCCCGCATTGCTAGGTCTGGACCCCCTTCATATCGGTAGGCAGAGGGGTAACAATGGCTTCAGTTAAATTACAGTGACCCGGCTGGCTCAGAGAAAGCCAATTATGAGGCAAAGCAGGGACACAATGCAAACGTGTCAAAGCCACAGGCAAGAAGCAGAAATCGCACCCACTCAATCCAATTAGCCGTCGCTAACAAAGAACCAGCATCCTCTGCTAATCTGGGCAGGGGACAGGGTGTGCGGGGGGTACAGGGTGTGCGGGGGGGGACAGGGTGTGCGGGGGGGGACAGGGTGTGCGGGGGGGTACAGGGTGTGCGGGGGGTACAGGGTGTGCGGGGGGTACAGGGTGTGCGGGGGGTACAGGGTGTGCGGGGGGGGGACATGGAGCACTAAAGTGCACAAACACGACCGTGAACAGGACTAAGGTGTGGAGGAAATAGAGCAGTAAAATGTCCCTCGGGCGACAGTGTGGTTTAGCAGAAAGTGTAGCGTAGCTTCTGACCCAAAGGTTGCCGGTCGCATTCTGACGTGTTTCACTAGTGTTGCAAGGACCGCAGTATTATCAGTACATAGACAGCTCTTAAAATGGATAGTGTGTTAAAAAAAAAGAGTCAGTAAAGATGTGAGCATTTGAAATGCATGTTCTGGGGCATAAGAAATCTGTTCTATTTAGATATGATTCCCCCCCCCATTAGAAATCTGTTTTATTTAGGGATCCCTGCTCTTGGTCTCGGTGACCCCCCCTGTCCCGCTTCCTCCTGCAGGATGAGCAGCACATTTGTGACCCTGGCAGAGGTGCTGGAGGCCAGGGGGGGTCCCCTGGGGGAAGACGAGGTGTGGTCCCTGCTCTTAGGCACAGCGGAATCCTTAGTGGAAATCTCCTACACAGGTAACGTACTAGTGAATCTCTCCTACACAGGTAACGTACTAGTGAATCTCTCCTACACAGGTAACACATTAGTGTATATATCCTACACAGGTAACACATTAGTGTATATATCCTACACAGGTAATGCTTTAGTGTATATATCCTAAACAGGTAACACGTTAGTGTACATATCCTACACAGGTAACACATTAGTGTATATATCCTACACAGGTAGCACATTAGTGTATATAGCCTACACAGGTAATGCATTAGTGTATATATCCTACACAGGTAACGCATTAGCATATACAGGATATCCTACACAGGTAATGCTTTAGTGTATATATCCTACACAGGTAACGCATTAGTGTATATATCCTACACAGGTAACGCATTAGCATATACAGTATATCCTACACAGGTAACGCATTAGAGTATATATCCTACCCAGGTAACGCATTAGCATATACAGTATATCACTTACACAGGTAACACATTATTGTATGTCTATATCTCTTGAAATAAAAATGTAATATCATTGCTACTGGATTGGTATTTAAAAAAATTTTCAGAAAGAAATAGTCACTAAAACATATCAAATGTGTGCATTATTTTTTTTTTTTCCAGGTAATAACAACATGTGCAGTATAATCAGTCCCGGGTCCTTCCTGCTGTCAGCCAATGGCAGCCTTGCGTTTAAAAACTGTGCGCTATCTGATGAGGTGAGCACCTTCACCGCCCCGGAGCTGCTCCAGGGCCGGCACGGATCCAGCAAACTGGCCGCAGAAAAGGTGAGCTGTGCTGGACTGTGCTGTACTGTAGGTGAGCTGTGCTGGACTGTGCTGTACTGTAGGTGAGCTGTGCCGGACTGTACTGTAGGTGAGCTGTGCTGGACTGTGCTGTACTGTAGGTGAGCTGTGACGGACTGTGCTGTAGGTGAGCTGTGCTGGACTGTGCTGTACTTTAGCTGAGTTGTGCTGGACTGTGCTGTAGGTGAGTTGTGCTGGACTGTGCTGTACTTTAGGTGAGTTGTGCTAGACTGTGCTGTAGGTGAGCTGTGCTGGACTGTTCTGTACTTTAGGTGAGTTGTGCTGGACTGTACTGTAGGTGAGCTGTGCTGGACTATGCTGTACTGTTGGTGAGTTGTGCTGGACTGTGCTGTACTTTAGGTGAGCTGTGCTGGACATCTGTACTGTTGGTGAGTTGTGCTGGACTGTGCTGTACTGTAGGTGAGCTGTGCTGGACTGTGCTGTACTGTAGGTGAGCTGTGCTGGACTGTGCTGTACTGTAGGTGAGCTGTGCTGGACTGTGCTGTACTATAGGTAACGCAACCTCACTGATAGATTTATTATTGAGATATTTACCTTTTAACAGCAGCTTCTTGTGGGTTTCAATGGGCCTTCAATTAGGCCTTCAATAACCACAATAAATCTCCTTTTAGAAAATGGGAAACTCACAGTATACTCAGACATGTCTTTTTATGTTCTGCCAGTCTAAAATCATGCTTTCTATCAGGTTTTATTGAATTAATTCTACACTTCCACAAATCTGTTCTCTTGGCTACATCGGCACCAGAATAAAAGAGAAGCTAGCTGACAACAACGTGAGTCTGCTGCCGGATCTAGTAGACGTAAAAAATGGGTGGGATGTAATGTGGCAATTGCAAGAAGCAGTTCCAAATCAAATTTGATATTCCTCTTTTTCAAAACATGTCCTGAATAAACATACAATACACAAAGAGTTTCCTGTTTTCTAAAAAGAGATTTATTGTGGTTTTTGATTGAAGGCCTAACTACCTGCCCCATTGAACCCCACTGAAACCCAGCAAGAAGTAGCGGATCACTGAGGTTATGCTAATATGCTATGCATGATTAAAAATGATGGGAAACAACCTTTCAATAAGGTCCGGGTTGAAAAACAGCACATTACCAAGTGCAATTCCTCAAGTGCAACTCATGTGCGAGAAAAAAAAAAAGTATAAAATCTTGTTTTTAATTTTTTATGCGTTGTATGAACATAAATTCAATATTTCACATAGTATTTTAGTTTTTATAACATGTTTACAAAGAACCAATGTACGCTGTGGTTTAATGCTTAGCTCCTTAGGATCGACAGTATATGACTAAAAATTACTTTTTTGTTTTCGTATAATTTCAAATTGGTTATTTTCTTCAGCAAATGCCTTTAAGACATCCTAGAGAATTAGGAAATGCATGTAAAAAAAGAAGATATTTGGAACATCTAGATTTTCTTTATATTGACCTGACACCTTTATACAAATGACAGTAAAATGCTTACATAATAGGAAGGTTAAAATGATTCTGTAAAGCTGCACAATATATGATTGTGTGCACAAAGGAGAGAATGGTTCAGTTGGTCATTTATTGGCAACTTTTTTATGGTTTTTATGCCTTGCTGTTATGGTGGTAAGGAAGCAAAACAGTCTTGGGCAGAGAAATAACTGCCAACCATAATAATCTCTACAGCCAGCGTCCCAAAGCATCAAAGCTGCACACCTGTATCCTCTCTGATGATTCTGAGTGAGAGAGAGAGAGAGAGAGAGAGAGAGAGAGAGAGAGAGAGAGAGAGAGAGAGAGAGACAGAGAGAGAGAGAGACAGAGAGAGAGGGGAGAGAACAGGGAAAGGGAGAGCGAGAGATAGAGAGAGAGAGGAAATGGTGAACGTACAGATGACTGCTCCATCTAGTGGTAAAAGAAAGTAAATGATTTGCTCTGGCTGAACGATAAAATGATCCTAATGTATATTGTGCAATCACAGGCAGCAGCAAACTGAATGAAGTTATTGCCACAGGCTTTTGTTTATGTCTGTGCTGTCAGGATGAGTTAGGGCGTTAACATGTGTAAATCATGTGTAAATAAAATAACATTTATTTGTAAATCGACAACAAGGACAAAAATTGAGTGAATCCAGACCTTTGTCTCTGTAATAATGTATTTTTTAAATTCATGATTAATAATTAATTATAATTTTCATAATTTCTCATTCAGATGATTATTTATTCCCTGGGAATGACTCTGTACTGGACAGTTGATTTCCACCTTCCTCAGAACCAGGTACGTTCCCGTTCCCACTCATACTGAAGCTCAAAAAGAAAGAACAAAAAACAGGTAGGGTACAAAGCCAGCACTGTGTTGGTTAATTGATTTCCTCAGGAGCACACAAAGGTTTGTGGTAGGAGTAGAAACCCCATACTGTGTGCATGGGCAGGCTCAACACATTCCTGCGTACCCTCTAGAGTAGAGCTGCCCAGTCTTATCCGAAAAGGGCCGCTGTGGCCGTGTCCGAATACGACCCCTACACCCTTTTGAGGGCACATATTTGAGTCCACTTCGTCAAAAAGCTTTTGAGTGGGCAACTTTTTCTCACAAATGGGGGCACTTAAAATACCAGGATGAACCCCTTATTTCCGGGGTTTTGTTGAGGCAATTCAGGAGCACACTCATCTGCAGAACGGTGCACTCATCCGACAATTTCAGTAAGTAACTCGGAAGTAAAAACGTAAAAGACATAGAGTGTATATGCAGATCTGTAGTACAAGATAGGTTCATATTACAAACTACTCTTTTTTTTGTTTTGTTAATTCTATCTTCATTCATAATCGAAACTTTGTAACAATCGTCATATGTTAACTGATTGATATTCTCAATAAAAAAAATAATAATTTAAATAAATATTACGAACTACTTCCTCACCTAGTTTGGAAAGAGTTTTGCGGGATTTCTTTTGCACACTGCTTGCAAAGTGAGGGGACAGGGCACATAGTAGCCAGGGGTCTGAGTGGACAGGGGACAGTGGACAGGGAACAGGGGTCGTATTCGGACACAGCCTTTGTTATTGTTTTAGCCCAGCACTACGACACCTGACTCTACTTATCAAGGTCTTGGTTGAAGACCATGATTAGTGCTGGGCTTTAAAAAAAACCCTGACCCACATGGTCCCTTTTGGGATAAGATAGGACACCCCAGCTCTAGACTTTGGGCAGAATGATGTGCCCAGATGGATTGAGCATCTCTCATGATCACTGTGTTTATCGTAAAATTTAAATTTTCCCTCCATTTTTCCCCCTCCTACAGCCCATCCAGCTGAGTGACGCCTTGAACTGCCTTCTACTGAGCATGTGCGAAGAAATGGCCTACAAGAGGGTCAGCCTCAACAGCATTTTGGAAGTGTGTGAAACGCACCACAAGAGAACCCGTCTCCCCCCTCCCAGTAAAGTGATCCAGCGGCTGGCGGGGGACGTCTTCCGGGACTCGGTGAGCGTCTTTACGTTTTTACGCCTAAAGCCTCATTTATTCTGTCACCGTTTGAGTGTTTTTCTGCACACGGGGGAGTTTGGGGGTTCAGGCCTGGTTGTTATTTCTCTCTGCAGCTTCCTCTGTCGGATTTGCTCCTTTGGTGAAAATCTTTGTTGCCTTTAAGAGACAGATAAAGCGCTCAGCTAGCCGGTTAGCTAATTGGAATCACTGCTGAGCGGGCCATTACAAGCCAGCAGTGCCAGCCCTCCTCATAGCCTTTCAGAGTCTGTGTCCTTCTGTTCTCTGTTTCTCTGTACAGCGTCTTTGTGACAGTTCTCTGGAGAAAGTGTCATACAAATAAAATTGATTTGATTTGTCACACGACACTTTCGAGAAGTGTCGCCCGACAAAAAATATTTATACATTTTCTGAAAAAAAAGTGCTGCACGACACATTGTCTCTCAATATCGCGCACCTCTAGAATTTTGCTGTCGCGGCCATACTTTGTTCCGCAGTGCGATTGGACAGTTTACAAATGAAAACAAATGGTCAGGAGTTGGTCGTCTCGTGACCAGAGAGACGATCGGACCCGCCCCGCAGGGCTTCACTGAAGTATAAATGTGAAACGTCACGCAACGCCTTCATTTTTACTTGTCCAAAGTGTCGTGCGACGGAGCATAAATTAGGCTTATGGATATTTGGGGGTAGCGATGCGCTGTGTAGAAATACTCACTGCAAACTGACAGGAGAGATATTTCATATTCAGAGAGAGATGTGATAGTGGGGATGGCACTGACAGGAGAGATATTTCCTATTCAGAAAGAGATGTGATAGTGGAGATGGCATTTGTGCCAGACATGGAATACTTATCCAAGGTACATAAGAGGGGAGCCTCATCACAATGGAGAGAAAACATCTGCTTCACCGTGTCTCTTGAGCAACTCCTGGCTTTTCAAGCAACCTGGTTACAAGTAAATTCATGTGAATGTTTGGCCAGATTCAGCTGGTGTGGGACCAATATTCCTATCATGACAAAACACAAACATCAGAGAGGGACCTGCTTTTTACCACACTTTACAGGAAACAAGGCCTCAACGGCGCTTTACAGCCGGTGACAGCGTCTCCACACAGCACTTTACAAGAAGCATCTGCAGCGCTTTCTATTCATAGAAACGGCCTCTTTGCGCACTCTGCTTTGGCCGTCGGCCATCTTGGAGATGCGTCCCAATCTGCCTCTTGTCCCCAGTTAGCTGCTCCCTGCTGATCGCAGATCAGCCCTATAGGCCACGTGGGCTTTGCCTGACCCAGCGGCCATCACTTTAACGGCTGCAGCTGCTCCCTGGCCTTTTTATACGTAAATATTTATTTATTCTAATTATTTATTTATGCTGTGCGTTTTTGGATGTTTGCAGGTGGACTCCATATCTGAAAGTGCAGTTACTTTGATTGACAGGAGTCAGATGATCAGAGAGAGACTGCATGGTAAGGACCTCTTCACCTGTGCACCTGCTCTAACTGTATTCAAAAAAGCATCCATTCTGTTCCCCAACAGGTAAAATTAATAATAACTATATTTACAATAACTGAACAACACATATAAGCTTGATTTAAGAGTGGGGTTAATGGGACGCCTTACGACATTTCCACAGTATGGTTGGAAAGTAGTATGGAAGATATTTTTTTGCGTACTGCACGTCACGTACTAAAAAGTACACGGTAAACAGTACACAGCTGCCAGTACACAGTATGCAGGAGACAGGACGCAGTTGATAGGGCTCCGATTCGCACACAGGCCAGAACTTTTTTAAAGAAATGCGGGGGGAAAAGGACATGACCCTAATCTGACTCGATCACTTAGACCGTGCTATCATTTAAACCTACATACACAAAGCCCACGTGTTACCTCCCAAGCCCCGCCCCCTTTCAGTACTCACAGTAATGAATGGCCGCCATGTTGCTAATGAAAGGGTAGATTCCCGCTTCCTCCCTCCTGCAGGGAAACAGTCTGGTGTGTGATGCACGGCCAAATCGGTGATCTGCAAACTGCTCTGCGGGTTACCTTCTCTTAATTAAACCTGAGAGTAAATCAGGCCTTTTTTGGTTGGGAAAACTGCAAGCCAAAAAAAGGCTTGTTGTCTATCGGTATAATACAACGGCAGCAATAGGATTAAAGATTTAAGCTAAACCGAGCACAAGATAAGTCGCTCTGATAACTGGTGATCAGGAGTAAGCGCAGTTGCTTGGGACAAACGCTCAACATGTGCTTCGCTTGTTGGACATCGTCCAAACTTCTCTTTAGGAGGCCATATCAGTGTGTTCAGCAACTCCTCCAAAAATCAAACTTAATTTGATTAAATGTCCCCGTTAAGCAGGAAAAAAGGGGGCCGTACTCGGTCTATAGCAACACAAACGCGTCTATAGTCTATATAACACAAACGCGTCGGGAGAAGGTTCCAGATTGTCAGCAGACGCAGAGAGGAAGCCAGGTCAGAATCCTTGCCTTTCTGTTCTTTGCTTTTGCTTCAGAATGTGTTGGAATTTAACCTGTATTATTAAGACACTAATTTTTATTTTAGTACTACATATATACAGTGATCATTGTGTTGTGGAATACATACTGCAGGTTACAGAGCTTAATTCAGTGCTTTGACTGGGTGTAATGTGAACGCTGCACCTTCCAGTTATAACATCTTGGACATTTTAAGAGGTAGGAAGTTAATGTATTTACTTTATAAACTATGAATTGAATAAGGAACAAATAGAAGCAAGTATTTTTAAAGTTTAACACCAACAGCGTGAAAGATATGATTTTATCATGCACTGCACCCCACATGGATTAAGATGAGATTTGTCCTTGTCCGTGTTGTTAAGAGATAAGAGGTTTGTCACCCTTTCTGTCTTATGTCAGTTATAATCTCAGCTGTATACATATACCCTATATACCCATATACCCTACTGTACATACAGACGGGTGACAAATTAAAGGAAAAACCCCTACAGTGAGAGGGTCCAATGGCTCTGTTACGCTGTGGGGGGCATTTTCCTGGCATGGTTTGGGTCCACTTGTCCCCTTAGAGGGAAGGGCCACTGGAAATCAATGCAAAGTTATTCTAAGTGATCACCTTTATCCTATGATGAAACATTTCTATCCTGATGGGAGTGGTCTCTTATAGGATGACAATGCCCCCATCCACAGGGCACGAGGGGTCACTGAATAGTTTGATGAGTATTAAAATGATGTGACTCATCTGCTGTGGCCTTCACAGCCACCAGATCTCAACCCAAATGAACACCTGGGAGATTTTGGACTGACGTGTTAGACAGCGCTCTCCACCACCATCATCAAAACACTAAATGAGGGAATATCTTTTAGAAGCATGGTGTTCCATCCCTCCAGTAGAGTTCCAGAGACTAGAATCTATGCTAGACTGGAGGTAGAATCTATGCTAGACTGGAGGTACAGTCTATGCCAAGGCGCACTGAAGCTGTTCTGGCAGCTTGTGGTGGCCCAACACCTTACTAAGACACTTTATGTTGGTTTTTCCTTTAATTTGTCACCCATCTATATTTATCCAGAACCAGTCACAATACACTGTAAGTCATATTAGTGTTTTGGCTCTTCAGATGAATAACACGATAGACCAGGAATGGCAGCAAGAACCCCAGGAATCAAAGGTGTGAGGGTGTGCTCTGTATGAGACACAGGTGGATCCGTCATTCGGATGAGACATTAAACCGAGGTCCTGACTCACTGTGGTCATTAAAGATCACATGCCACTTATCGCAAAGAGTAGGGGTTTCCCCGGTGTCCTGGCTAAATTCCCAACCCTGGCTCTTTCAAAAAAAAAATTCTTCTCTCCCTCTCATTACATTACATTACATTACATTACAGGCATTTAGCAGACGCTCTTATCCAGAGTGACTTACACAGCATTTGTATTTATACATAGTATCCATTTATGCAGCTGGATATATACTGAAGTAATGCAGGTGAAGTACCTTGCTCAAGGGTACAACGGCAGTGTCGTACCTGGGAATCGAACCTGCAACCTTTCGGTTACAAGCCCAGTTCCTTAACCACTGTGCTACACTCTCCACCTCAGCTGATGTGTGGTGAGCATTCTGGCGCAAAATGGCTGCCGTTGCATCACCCAGGTGGGTGCTACACATTGGTGGTGGTTGAGGCGAGTTTCCCCCTCATCATTGTAAAGCGCTTTGAGTATCGAGAAAGGCACTATATAAATGTCAGGCATTATTATTATTATTATTATTATTATTATTATTATTAAGTAAAATGCAAAAATGAAAGAATATTAATAAGAGAGAAAGCAATGTTTAGATGCTTCAGTAGCTAGCGGTGATATGTTCAGTGTTTTGTCAACACTCCAAACCAGTTATCTTCAAAATGCTCAGCTCGTTTTTTTTTTAATGCATAACATGTTATATTATACATTAATGAACAAAAGATGATAACATGATATTAAGCATATTTTAATCAGCTGAGATGAATTGCAGGATAATTTGGTGTTTGTCATTTGGAGACTATGGTTGTGTCCAATCAGAGCCCTATCTACTACATCTTGCGTCCTGTGTACTGTTTACTGCATACTGTTTAATATAAGACATGCAGTATGCAAAAAATATCCTCCATACTATTGTCAGTGAAAACCCTGAAATAAGTATAAAAACAAGCTTGATCATGTTTGTGCTTTGGTTTATTTTTCCCCTGAAGTGCAGTTAAATCTTTGTAAATGCTTTTTTAAGGTCTGCACCAGCAGGCAGTGTGGTCCCTGAAGAGCAGGAGCTCACTGTTACACACGTACCAAACCAACCCTGACCGGTGAGTCTTTTACACCATTTTACATACACCAAATCAACCCTGACCGGTGAGTCTTTTACACTGTTACACACACACCAAACCTGTGAGGGTTGGCTTTAGGTTCAGAGAACCAAGTGCGACCGATAAGAATTCTAAAAGCGTATCTAGGAAGATACGTCACAAAACGCGGAAGTATCCGCACCAGAGGAAAAGGTAAACAAAAGAATGGGAGCAAAACTTCCCCGACAACAAGCCAAAAAACAACCTCAAACCTCAAACGGAGGCGAATTTCGATAAAACAGCGAGAATAATAAACAAACAAAAAACCTCAGGCGTAGACAACAGGTAATGAAATGAAAATAAAGACCAGAGAAAACGGGAGAAGGAAAGAACAGAAATGCAAGCCTGTATCAAAAACTCTGTAGTGACAAGAGTTTTAAACAAAAGATAACAGGCAGCAGAAATAAAGGATGAGAAAAAGATAGGCAGGAAAAGAAGGAACCTATCTAAACCTAATTTCTCTAATTTCTAACCGGATTTGCTGCGTTCTCTATTTATGCAAACCAAGAATGCAGCGACCGAATTTCCGATACCTTACCGACTTCGTTGTCAACATAACATGAGACAATATCGAAGTGAGGAAATGCGGAAGTACTGAGGCATTTATAGCCGGCAGGAAACGCAACACAGGTGCGGGGAATAATTGCCGGGCGAGATACAAACACCGAAGCGGAGGCGGAAAAAATCAGATAGAGCGTCAAACGACGCCAAAAAGGAAAATCGAACACAGAAGCAGCAGAGGCTGCCAATAACCATGACAAAACCAACCCTGACCGGTGAGCCTTTTACACTGTTACACACACACACCAAACCAACCCTGACTGGTGAGTAGCCTTTTACACTGTTCCACACGCACCAAACAGTGGCATGGGCTATACACTGTGCCACCTGCAATGCAAACTACACCACCACCATTTTGACTGTAGTTAATATACTTTTTTTGGAAATTATTTTGTAGTTTGTAATAAGGTATATTTCAGTGTATTTTCGCCCATCCCTGACTATCACCACCAAACAAAATCCAGTGATTCTACCATCAACACCAAATGTAGTCCCCCATTGATTTTCCATTTTCTTCCCAGAATTTCCCGGAGGCGTTACCACAGCGGGAGTGACAGCAGCTGGATCTCCCGGAGTTCCCACCTGGGTGTAGAGTGCCCAGGTGACCCCAGACCTGGGTCCATCAGTGACTCGAGTCTCAGTCTCGCCCAAAGGAAGGCCAAGGTGCTCGTCACAAGGTTTACAGTAATTATCACAAACAGAAGAGAATAGAAAAAACAGGACAGAATTTGGATTAAGATACAAATAAATGTAAAGAAGTGTGTCGCCATTGTAAAGTGCCCCATATTAGGGCAATAATTCCCCCAGGGGGGGCACCATGAATCCTGACCATGACAGAGCAGACTGGCTGGGGACCTCATGGGGTGCGCCCCAAAACATTCCTCCACTACCACCTCCTCTCCTCCTCTCCTCCACTACCACCTCCTCTCCTCCTCTCCTCCACTACCACCTCCTCTCCTCCTTTCCTCCACTACCACCTCCTCTCCTCCTTTCCTCCACTACCACCTCATCTCCTCCTTTCCTCCACTACCACCTCCTCTCCTCCTTTCCTCTGTGCCCTGGAAACCCATCTTTGTGTTCTAATCTAATATTGCTGATTACATATTAATCACATATTAATGGTTACATATTAATTAATATCTCGACGAAAACCGCAATGTCAGGTACATTACATTACATACAGGCATTTAGCAGACGCTCTTATCCAGAGCGACTTACACAACTTTTTAGCATTTTTTTACATATTATCCATTTATACAGCTGGATATATACTGAAGCGATTCAGGTTAAGTACCTTGCTCAAGGGTACAAAGGCAGTGTCCTACCTGGGAATCGAACCTGCAACCTTTCGGTTACAAGGCCAGTTCCTTAACCATTATACTACACTGCCGCCCAGGTACATTGTATACCGTACATGCAACTACTTCTACTTGAAACGTACAGGCTGTTTTGCATACTTCCGGGTAGGAGACGAGTGGAGGAAAGGAGGTGAGGATTGAAGTAGATTGGGATGCACCCATGAGGTCACACATAATGTGCCCCAATGGTACCCAGAGTTCCAATCTGCAGGGTATTCCTCGCAGTATTACTCAATAGCGCCCCCTCTGGTCGATCTGCGCCCTGCGGTCTGGGTGTGCCTGCAGTCACAGTGATGGGGGAGGCTAAATTTCCAAATTTATAATTTTTATTTATTTATTTTATTTATTTTTTAATTACAGAAAAGAAAAAAAAAGACAATGAAAAGTTATTGGAAAAGTGACACTTGTAAGTTTGTGTCAGGTAATGTCAGTATTCATTTTGACCCGTTTTGGCCTCCACAGAGTCTGGGACCAGAGTTCACCAAAATGGCGGAGGAGCCGCAGGCGGTCTTAGAGCTGCCTGGATCCATCGTGGTACGTATGCTTCCCTCCCCATGAACCTGGGGCCCCCTTTCCCAAAAGTAAACATCATCTTCGGCTATTTCGGTTTTATATTACTTCATTGTTGGTTTGGTTTTTGGCATCATTTGTTTCTATCTTTTTTTATGTAAATTTTACTCATAAAACACAAACACAAAACACTGTAAGGTGCTCTTTACTCTAAGATGCCGTTGGGAAAAGGGGCCCTGGTCTATATATACAATCACTGAGGAGGACTAAAATGGAGGATCTCTCACAGATGACATGACGTGTGTTTTTGTCTCCCCGTCGCCGGGGTGAAGTCAAAGAAAGGGAAGTCGTGCTCTTCCCAGCGGAGCCTGAGCGTCGTCATGCCAAACGGCCAGGGTGTCGTGGTGAAGTGCGACATCAAGTCCAGGGGGCGGGACGTGTTTGACATGGTCGTGGCTCACGCTAACTTGGTGGAGCACTTCTACTTCGGCCTCGCTTTCCTCGACGGTAACAGCGAGACTTCACAGACCATAACAGCGAGACTTCACAGACCATAACAGCGAGACTTCACAGACCATAACAGCGAGACTTCACAGACCATAACAGCGAGACTTCACAGACCATAACAGCGAGACTTCACAGACTATAACAGCGAGACTTCACAGACCATAACAGCGAGACTTCACAGACCATAACAGCGAGACTTCACAGACCATAACAGCGAGACTTCACAGACCATAACAGCGAGACCTCACAGACCATAACAGCGAGACTTCACAGACCATAACAGCGAGACCTCACAGACCATAACAGCGAGACTTCATAGACCATAACAGCGAGACTTCACAGACCATAACAGCGAGACTTCACAGACCATAACAGCGAGACTTCACAGACCATAACAGCGAGACTTCACAGACCATAACAGCGAGACTTCACAGACCATAACAGCGAGACTTCACAGACCATAACAGCGAGACTTCACAGACCATAACAGCGAGACTTCACAGACCATAACAGCGAGACTTCACAGACCATAACAGCGAGACTTCACAGACCATAACAGCGAGACTTCACAGACCATAACAGCGAGACTTCACAGACCATAACAGCGAGACTTCACAGACCATAACAGCGAGACTTCACAGACCATAACAGCGAGACTTCACAGACCATAACAGCGAGACTTCACAGACCATAACAGCGAGACTTCACAGACCATAACAGCGAGACTTCACAGACCATAACAGCGAGACTACACAGACTATAACAGCGAGACTTCACAGACCATAACAGCGAGACTTCACAAACCATAACAGCGAGACTTCATAGACCATAACAGCGAGACTTCACAGACCATAACAGCGAGACTTCACAGACCATAACAGCGAGACTTCACAGACCATAACAGCGAGACTTCACAGACCATAACAGCGAGACTTCACAGACCATAACAGCGAGACTTCACAGACCATAACAGCGAGACTTCATAGACCATAACAGCGAGACTTCACAGACCATAACAGCGAGACTTCACAGACCATAACAGCGAGACTTCACAGACCATAACAGCGAGACTTCACAGACCATAACAGCGAGACTTTACAGACCATAACAGCGAGACTACACAGACTATAACAGCGAGACTTCACAGACCATAACAGCGAGACTTCACAGACCATAACTGTAAAATGCAAGAGTGTTTTACTCAGACCTTTAGCACACGCAAAACCACTAACATGACCAATGATTTGTCATGGTATTTGTTTTGCACCAATTGGTTGTGTGATTATATTAGTGTGTGCCAAAAGGTTTTTCATGTGCTTAGTAAATCAGGCCCTTAATCTCTTATCTAATCTTCATTACTAAAATCATTTATAACTTGTTATACAAATTATTAAACAGCTCATTCCATTTGTACGATTGAGTCATTTTATGTTTTGCTGAATATATTACTGTGATGCCTTTTTTTTCTAGATGATGAATATTTCTTCCTGGAACATGATACTAAAATCTCCAAAGTTGCGCCTGACTATTGGAAAAAACTGCCCACTGCTAGTTTTGTTCTGTTTCTTCGAGTCAAGTTTTTCGTTGATGACATTGGGTTCACTCTGTACGTGTATGAACTCTCCCACCACATAAGCATTACAATTAAAAATGAAATAAGACACCGGTGTGTATTGATCATGAGGGCCCTGCCATGAAATGTAATGTTTTTGTGTTCCCTTTTGAAGGCATAACCGGACACGGCACCAGTACTACTTGCAGCTGCGGAAGGACATCATTGAGGACAGGCTGTACTGCAACGAAGAGACGGCTCTGTTCCTCGGAGCTCTGGCTTTACAAGCAGAGTTTGGGGACTACATGCCCGAGGTAAAGTACGCAGTTCATTCATGCCCGAGGTAAAGTACGCAGTTCATTCATGCCCGAGGTAAAGTACGCAGTTCATTCATGCCCGAGGTAAAGTACGCTGTTCATTCATGCCCGAGGTAAAGTACGCAGTTCATTCATGCCCGAGGTAAAGTACGCTGTTTATTCATGCCCGAGGTAAAGTACGCAGTTCATTCATGCCCGAGGTAAAGTACGCTGTTCATTCATGCCCGAGGTAAAGTACGCTGTTCATTCATGCCCGAGGTAAAGTATGCAGTTCATTCATGCCCGAGGTAAAGTACGCTGTTCATACATGCCCGAGGTAAAGTACGCTGTTCATACATGCCCGAGGTAAAGTACGCTGTTCATTCATGCCCGAGGTAAAGTACGCTGTTCATTCATGCCCGAGGTAAAGTACGCAGTTCATTCATGCCCGAGGTAAAGTACGCTGTTCATTCATGCCCGAGGTAAAGTACGCTGTTCATTCATGCCCGAGGTAAAGTACGCTGTTCATTCATGCCCGAGGTAAAGTACGCTGTTCATTCATGCCCGAGGTAAAGTACGCTGTTCATTCACAGCCTACATTAGTGCTGTAAAGTGTGGTGTGTATTTATTACATGGCTGTGTTTATCGAGCTGAACCACAGAGTAGATTTTGTAAAATAAAATAATAACATGCAGAAGGATTGTGTGCACTAGCATCGAGTGGGGGGGGGGGGGGGGGGGGAGGGCAAAGGTTCGTATGACCCCTGTGTGACCCCCCCACGGTAATTACATTGGGGTGGCACCACCATGGTAACAACAGGCAAACCGTTCATCCATGCCACAGGACAGATTAAGGGATAGTTCACTTTATGGAGTTTTTGATATTATTTCTATTTTAGCCTATGTTTTGGATAGACCAAGACAGTTTTTTTGTGTGGGATGAAGGATATTGTGGATACATTAGACATATCTGATGACCTCACAGCTTTACAGGTTTATGTTTAAAGGAGGAACATACACTTAAAGTAACTCTAAAGCAGCTTGTACAGTGATGTTTGGTCATCCTGAAACAGGAGGTATCCACTCTGTTTGAAAACTTCAGTGAGCATACACTCTCAGAAAAAAAGGGTTTTTTGACTTGGCTCCATAAGGGAACCCTTTTTAGTTCTTTATAGTAGGTGTGAAAAGTGTGAAAGCTCCCAGATTGAACAATTTTGCCCAACAAAGAACCCTTGAACTAGATAGGGTTCCTCTATGGAGACACAGAGGAGCCTTTTGGAACCCTTTCTTCTGAGAGTGTAGATAGGGTTCCTCTATGGAGACACAGAGGAGACTTTAGGAACCCTTTCTTCTGAGAGTGTAGATAGGGTTCCTCTATGGAGACACAGAGGAGCCGTTTGGAACCCTTTCTTCTGAGAGTGTAGATAGGGTTCCTCTATGGAGACACAGAGGAGCCGTTTGGAACCCTTTCTTCTGAGAGTGTAGATAGGGTTCCTCTATGGAGACACAGAGGAGACTTTAGGAACCCTTTCTTCTGAGAGTGTAGATAGGGTTCCTCTATGGAGACACAGAGGAGACTTTTGGAACCCTTTCTTCTGAGAGTGTAGATAGGGTTCCTCTATGGAGACACAGAGGAGCCTTTTGGAACCCTTTCTTCTGAGAGTGTAGATAGGGTTCCTCTATGGAGACACAGAGGAGCCTTTTGGAACCCTTTCTTCTGAGAGTGTAGATAGGGTTCCTCTATGGAGACACAGAGGAGCCTTTAGGAACCCTTTCTTCTGAGAGTGTAGATAGGGTTCCTCTATGGAGACACAGAGGAGACTTTAGGAACCCTTTCTTCTGAGAGTGTAGATAGGGTTCCTCTATGGAGACACAGAGGAGACTTTAGGAACCCTTCTGAGAGTGTACCATCATGGCAGAGCCACCCTTTTTACTTGTTAGGCCTTTGACAGCTTGGAGGGCCTGTGAAATGGGCCAAGCATATAAAATTTGGCTCAGGTTAAAATTTTTTGCATCTCAAATAGAAAATACTGAACATAGTACTTCCTTTATACTGCAATATCCAGATTTGGCTGTCCATGGATGCCAAAATCTAAATGTAATAATTACTGTTATTGTGGTTCAGTTGGCAAAATTTTCCAGTGTCACTACACATTAGTCATATGTCATTACTCAATATTATATTTTATGTTTTGGCTGCGTTGGTCAGTTTATTAGCATTATGAGCATTTAGAGGTTTGCTCAAAGTTTACTTTGTAACTTTATGTGAAGGTTTATGGGAAGAGCTACTTCCAGCCAGAGCAGTACGTCTCCAAGAGTGTGCTGGGGAAGATGGCCTTGCACTGTATAAAAGAAGAGTTGCCAAGATTACACGCCAATAATGCCCGATTGCTTCCTGAAGAAGCCGAGACGGAGTTTTTAAAGGTGAGGATGCCTTAAAGGGAAAGTCCCCAGGAGTCCAAGGTACACATCCCTGATTGGACAATGTGATGTGGTAGCTCCACCCATTATAGAGGTTCACAAAAGCCTCAAATCCTGCCCGTACCAAAAATCAACCGAACGTACTGCCTGAAATATTCTTGTGGTTAATTTGAACATTTGTGTTTTTATGTTTTCGGTTCTTCTCTAGGTTGCCCAACAACTCCAAGAGTACGGGGTGCTGTTCTACCGTGTTGCTCGAGAGAAGAAGCCTGTAATTGGAGAACTGGTTCTGGGAATATGTGCCAAAGGACTCATTGTCTATGAAGTCAAAAATAATTCCCGGATTGCGAGTCTTAGATTCCAGTGGAAGGAAACGGACAGCATTTCTGCATCCGTGAGTTCAAATGGCCAAACAGTGTTGTGGTCATATTTTCTTGCATCATTATATGGCATGTTTCACAAATCATTATTTAACTTCTATATGATATTATGGCTATCACTAAGTGATTGACCCAGCAATTATTTCGGCTCAAAACGGCTTGTTTAAAACTTTATTTATTGTATTGCGCTTTTGAATAAGATAGAATTAACAAAAATAATTAAGTAATTGGTTAATTACTGTTAGCATGTAAAACATTTCTTAGTTTTAATGCAGAACCAGAGACATACAAGCTACCGATCCCTCACACTTAAAAGTTGTGGTGTGAAAAATAGCACGCCTTCTAGTAGAAGTAGAAGCTATCAAGATTTAGCTTCCTTTGTACATACGTGCACCCAAAATGTCTCAATCTCTCCACTGTTTCTTGTTTTTTTCCCCAGCGGCGTAAGTTCACTGTTGAAAGCAGCACCAGTGGGAAGACGCACACCTTTGTAACAGAGAGCTCAAAAATCGCCCAGTATCTGCTCAACCTTTGCTCTGGACAGCACAAGTTTTACAATGAAATGAATTCTCGACAGCTGAGCCAAAGTCTTGCCTCAGGTACTGTTTATGTCTCTGGCCTTACACTGCACTGATACTGCTCTTGCTAGTCCTGCTACCTGCCTTACACTGCACTGATACTGCTCTTGCTAGTCCTGCTACCTGCTATAATACTGCTCTCAAAACTTGAGATTATAGTCAGTATTTAAGGGTTTATGTTTATTATGTTTTTGGGGAATCAGGGTAACAGGCTATCCACACCCTGTGCCATTGCTTCTCCCAGTCATGATGCCTGTCTTTACTGGCGCCCCCTAGTGGTAGCAAAAACTGTGGTCAGACCGTAGAAATGTTGGCCTGTCTTCTGACGCAGACCCAGACCCAGCTCTTTGGACTGCATTTTTCAGAATGCTTTTGTACTAATTCAGGTTATTGTAGTTCTATGGTTTTAGGCTATATTTCTATGGTTTTGTATAGCTTCCCTTAGGGCTTGTAATGGATGTAATCTGTGTGTATTCAATAGTTGTATTTTGTTTCTTGTTTAGCACAGTTAGCACGTGCTATCGCTTTAACAAGTTGCATCTGTACCTGCATCTGTAGTCCTACATTGTCAGATGCTCTGGAGCATGTAGTCTCATAAATTAATGGAAGGTAATGTATTTAAATGACCAGATAACCAAATTAACCAGTAGAATTTATCAAAGTGTATCAAAACAAGGATGTATGAGTGAATTGGACTGGAAATATTTGAAAAACAGCTTTTTACATTACATTACATTACGGCATTTAGCAGACGCTCTTATCCAGAGCGACTTACACAACTTCTTATTACATTTATCCATTTATACAGCTGGATATAAACTGAAGCGATTCAGGTTAGGAACCTTGCTCAAGGGTACAACGACAGTGTCCTACCTGGGATTTGAACCTGCAACCTTTCGGTTACAAGTCCAGTTCCTTAACCATTATGCTACACTGCCACAAGCTTTAAAGTCATGTAGTAATCCTACTATTATTGAGCGGGACGATTTTGTCTGTAACTCTCACAACGGAAATTTTCCATTTTTCATTCATCCCCGCAGACGAGAACATTTGGAAGTACGCGGCCTTGTGTCGCTCTCGGCACGAGCACATGAAGAAGCTGTCGTGCTCCGAGGTGGTGCTCACCAGCACTGACTTAAGTGCGTTGCCTAGCGACGCTCTGAGCAAGTCGTGCGAGGACCTTCCGGCCAGGCTGGAGGCGCGGCTCAGAGAGCAGCGTGTTCTACGCAGAGCGAGAGAACTGCGTCACGACTGCAGGTACTCTCCCTTCATCTCCATTACCGCCATCTACACAGGAAAGAGCTTCAGTTAGTCTTATAGAATGTGCTTCAGTTAGTCTTAAATAATGTGCTTCAGTTAGTTTTAAAGAATGTGCTTCAGTTAGTCTTATAGAATGTGCACCTGTTAGTCTTAAATAATGTACTTCAGTTAGTCTTAAAGAATGTGCTTCAGTTAGTCTTATAGAATGTGCTTCAGTTAGTCTTAAATAATGTGCTTCAGTTAGTTTTAAAGAATGTGCTTCACTTTTTTTTAGGTTTGAGATTTACTATTTAAATATTTTATTTGAATTACTTTGAATTCAATTTATTATTTTACAGTCAATAAGAAAACATATATTTTCTATTACAGCTGCAAATTCTAAAGCTTACTGCGAAAGTTGCATAAGCAATTTGTAACACTTGTTTGTAGTTTATATAAATCCAGATTAACTTAATAAACAAAGCTCACTCCCCTGATTTAACCCTGACACTCAGGTTAAGTCTTATTCCTGCAGTAGACCCCATTCCTGCACATAAACTAAACTTTACCAAGAACCCAACCAAAGCAGATTATGTAATCACAAATTAGTTACTCACGATTTACCAGTATGCACCCATACAACATTTCACACAAATTGTATGTGCTTATTTAATAAGAGTGTAATTACATCTGCTAACATTAGCAGAGGATTAATCTTACTTTTTGAGAAGTAAAGTTGCTCAGATCGGTATGGTATGATGTCTGGTTAGTTACCATTTCTATTTTTATGGTGAAAAATGTTGGCATATTAGGATTGTTCTTATTGTAATTATATTACATACAATTACAATAATACTCATATCTATGTGTTAGTATTATTGTTGTTTTTGGTTTTATAATTTCACAGTCATTTTACTATGCACGGGATTATCGTTGTGATTGATTTCATTGATGTGATTTAGTTTCAAAGCATTAGTCACATGCATTGAATAAAGGCCTTCTATGACTTGACTAAATTAGGTCTATTTCAGACAGTCTTTAGGTTGTACAATGGAAATGAAATGTACCCATACTGAAAAGTAACTGATTTACAGACGTGGACATGTGTAATTGGTGTTCTAAAAAAGGGTTGACGCATGCATGTATGACTTGGGACTCTTTTTTTCCCCAGTTCTCCAGAGCCGATTCCTCGTGTGCTGTCCAACGCTTCTCTACAGAAGAACGACTCTGAGGTGTACTCCATGGGCTCCTCCCTAAGAGGTAGGGTATGGAGAGACTGAGGTTACATCATTTATCCAGATGAGCATCTGTGTGCCGTTTATTCTTGAAGCGGATGAACGGCGCTCTTGGACAGAGGCCAGCGGCTCAGCTAATGCGGCGGCATTAACCCCTACCGCCCACCCCTCAGGTCACGGGAGATACAGGGAAATGTAGTCTAAAGGGAGATACAGGGAAATGTAGTCTAATGGTTCAAAATCTGGGCTTCACTGAAAAAAAAGATTATGTTGAATTTACTTAAAAAAGTAGTGCATCTTTTTTGCATACCCTCTTTTAAGTATATTGTGCATATAATTTTTCAGTAAACTTTACTTAAAAATTCCTTGCTGGCAATGCTCAAATTTATGAGTTTCACTGAAATGTCTTTACTTAAAAAATTAGGCCACATCAACTTAATTTCAACAACTTTTAATTTTTTAAGTAAAGACAGTTCAGTGAAACTCATAAATTTGAGCATTGCCAGCAAGGGATTTTAAAGTAAAGTTTACTGAAAAATAATATGTAAAATATACTTAAAAGAGGGTATGCAAAAATGATGCACTATTCAACATAATTTTTTTTTCAGTATTGGAAGATTGCAGGTGCAGCAGTCGCAAGGCGATCAAGCTGAATTGCTTCAGTACATATATACATACTGTATCTATAGCTGTATAAATCAACGGTATACAAAAGCATAAGCTGCTCTGAATGAGTGTCTGCTAAGCAAGTTACAAACACTGTTTTGACAGACAGAATCCTTGGTGGTGCAATTCATCCATAGATGAGTTCATCTTGCTAAAGATGTTCAGTGTGGTGACAAGCCCCATGGCTGCTTATTGAACCCTGCTTTTTATTGAACTGTGGCCAGCAGCATACAAATTATAAACCTTCACTCGATGAAACTTAGATTCAATGAATTTGAATTGAAGACTCACTCGTGGAAAGTGGTTAACTAAAACACGGCAGAAAATTGCAGAAATGTTTTTGAAAGGTATAGGAGCGGCAGACTGTTGAGGAAAAGTTAAAAAAAGTTTTTCTTACGCAGTGGACACCCCTACTACAGTCAACCCAGAGAGGGAAATTATATGCGTGTCGTTGAAAAAGGACCCCAAACTTGGCCTTGGTGAGTAAAGTTTTTCCGCCTGCCAAGTTTAAGAGTCTCACTCCACAATATCTTATTGGAATGCCTGTGTATTATACTGTAGATGTGGTAGAACAAAATGAAGTTATTCCACTGTTTTGTGTTTTCACCATATAATGGAATGTACAGTTTATCTGAGTTTTGAGTGTGCAAAATAGTTTTGACAAACTAAAGGTCTTAGTAAATCAAGCCAATAACATGACCAAAGATTATGGTATTTGTTTTGCATCAATCATTGGTTATTAGTTATAAGGTTTAAGTAAATCAGGTCTGTTACGATTTATTTTATACAAATTGTAGATACATTTATTATCAAATCCGAAACAACTTTGCTGCAATATAACGTTAACAATTCCAGTGTTATAAATCAATTATAAAATCATTTATTGCAGTTATACAAATGTAGTTTATTGTGATGCATTTTTATTAAGATCTGCTTCCTCTGTGTGTCCTGTTCATGATCCATGATGTCAGGCTTTATAATCGTTGGAGAAGACAACACAGGGAAACTGGATCTTGGGATTTTTATTGCGTCTGTTATACCTGAGGGGCCAGCAGATAAGGACGGCCGTATCAGACCAGGTGAAATCTTAAATACGCTTAAATATGCTTTTATTTTTAAAAATAGGATTATTTACATTTCGGTATTAATTTACTACCCTTTATTTTTACATGCATTTTGTTTACATTTTGTTTTAACTGATATTAACACGTGGTTAGCACCAAAAATATTGTAATTTTAACTTTTGACGTATATATACAGGGGGTGGAAAAATATCGGAAACACCCCTGAAAAATATCTTTAACTTTGAATCATCTAAACCACAATTACAAAAGCATCTACACAGGTGATTCCTATTAATTTGAAAGCTAATGTGTCTGCTTAAAAGAGGTCTAACAAGCAGCACTTTGCCAGGTAAGTCTGCAAAGTAAAAAAAATAAGGATACTAACAGAGTTCCAAAGGGGCCAAATAAAGGGGTCGAATTGCAGGTGTGTCGGTCACAAAAACGGCAAAATTATTAATTAATTAATTAATTAAGGTGGCAAGGGGAACAGTGTCAAAAATTATGACGACATATGCCCAACACCAAAAAACAGCATCAGCAAAAAAGAACTGTGACCGCAAGTCAAAGCTCTCTGACAGGGACAGACGGACACTTGGTAGGATATTTGCTAATAACCACAGAACTACAGCTCTAAAAATCACCACGGAATTGAATCAATCCATTTATGAACCAGTCTGAATAAAAAAAGTATGTTGTGAGCTTCACAAAGCTGGTATTTATGGCAGGGCCGCCATTCAGAAACCATTTGTATCCAAGGCTAATGCACAAAAACGCATAACATGGTGTAAGGAACACAAAACCTGGACCCCTGAGCAATGGAGAAAAGTGATAGGGTCTGATGAGTCATCTTTTACTCTTTTTAATACATCTGGACGGGTTTATGTTTGGAGAAAGCCTAAGGAGGCATTCAATTCACAATGTCTGTTGCCAACTGTTAAGTATGGTGGTGGTTCTGTAATGGTAGGGGCAGCCATTTCATAGGACTCATTGGGTCCAATGATTGCTCTCCATGGACGTGTAAACGGGAAAACAATATGAAACCATTTTACAAGCCCAGGTGCACCCTATGGTGCAAACACTGTTCCCTCATGATAACGCCCCCATACACACAGAAAAAACATTAAAGAATGTTTCCAAGAACGCAAGGATGACGTCAAATGCCGTCCATGGCCTGCACAATAATCAGATCTAAACATAATTGAACCTTTATGGGCAGTTCTGGAGCGCAGAGTGCAAATTAGATTTCCACCCCCTTCATCCCTCAAAGAACTGGAGACTGTCCTTCTTGAACAATGGGCCAATATCCCACGACACACAGTTCAGAAATTGTATGGCAGCATTCCTAGAAGGATTTAAACTGTTTTGAAGGCAAAGGGTGGGCCTATACTTACTGCTGCTGGTCAAGAGGAAAATAATTGTAATAATGTATAAAAAAAATTATATATAATATAAAAAAGACCACATGCAAAAATGCAATGAAAGAAGATATGAAAAAAAGATTGGAAATCTATGCTGCCTTTTTTTGATCTTGATACTTTCTTGTCATCAATATTGAAAGGATTTTCCAAAGGTGTTGTGTTTTGTTTTGTGGGATGTCCCGAAGGTGGCCGGCTGATCTCTCTCAACAAGACCAGCCTGGAGGGTGTGACGTTCAGCACCGCAGCCAACATCCTGCAGAACTGCCCAAACGAAGTGGAGCTGATCGTGTCCCAGCCCAAACGTACGTTAGCCTTAGCCTCCATACCACAGTTAGAAAAAGGGAGCCAAATCTGATCACATCCCAACCCAAGCGTACGTTAGCCTTAGCCTCCATTCCATAATTAGAAAAAGGGAGCCAAATCTGATCACAACCCAACCCAAGCGTACGTTAGCCTTAGCCTCCATACCACAGTTAGAAAAAGGGAGCCAAATCTGATCACATCCCAACCCAAGTGTACGTTAGCCTTAGCCTCCATACCACAGTTAGAAAAAGGGAGCCAAATCTGATCACATCCCAACCCAAGCGTACGTTAGCCTTAGCCTCCATACCACAGTTAGAAAAAGGGAGCCAAATCTGATCACATCCCAACCCAAGCATATGTTAGCCTTAGCTTCCATACCACAGTTAGAAAAAGGTAGCTATATGGAGCTGATCGTGTCCCAACAGGTCCAAGTGCCAATCCAAGCGTATGATAGCCTTAGCTTAGCTTAGGTCAGGCGTAGGGAACCCTGGTCCTGGAGAGCCGCAGGGTCTGCTGGTTTTTGTTTTCACCTTAAATACAGCAACTACTTAAACCAAAGAAACCAGGTGAGGTGAGTTAACTGTGTAATCAACTGCTTTAATTGATCAATTAAGTGGGGAGTAACAACTAAAACCAGCAGACCCTGCGGCTCTCCAGGACCAGGATTCCCTACCCCTGGCTTAGGTCTTAGCTTAGCCCAAACGAATTGGAGAATGATCGTGTCCCAGCCCAAACGTATGTTAGCCTCAGCTTCCATACCACAGTTAGAAAAAGGTAGCTAATGGGAGCTGATTGTTGTCCCAGCCTAAACATACATTAGCATTATCTTAGCTTAGTTTAGGTCTGGTCTCCATTAGATGTCAGTCCCAACACTTATATTCCCATGGTGATTTTCGGTCTTTTTAAAACAGAAACTTTGATAGACAGCAAGAGCTCGCTGGCGCAAAGCAACATGGGAATGATGCTGGAGCACAGCTTTGACTCCCAAACTCCAGTGGCAGCGGAATACCGTCCCGCTGTGGAAGAGCTGGAGGAGGTTCTGTCCGGAATCATGACCCCAAAATCTCTCAGAAGGCTTCACATACCCGTGGTGCGCATTCTGGACACACAGGTATGTCTGCTCAGAATTTTTTTTTTTTTTTATCAAGTCATAATTTTATTTACCTACAGGATAGGTGCCAAAATTTTTGTTTTTTAATTCAGAAAGTTAGTTTTTATTTATTTATATATTTCAAGTTAACCATGTAATGTCATTTTTGTGTTTTCCCTTTTTCTGTGATTGATACAGGACGACTGCTCCAGGTCCTCCTCTATATCCAGTATGAAGCCAGCTGAGCTGCTCTTTGTGGAGTTGAAGAAGGAAAGTGGCAGCCTAGGAATCAGTGTCACTGTAAGAGAATTAAGCTTCATTCCTGCAATAGGAACTCTGAGCCATTACTGAGATATTACTGCGAAATATAACTGTGAGCTGTTACTGTGAGATACTACTGTGAGCCGTTACTGTAAGATATTACTGTGAGCCGTTACTGTAAGATATTACTGTGAGCCATTCCTGTAGTAGGAATTCTGAGCCATTAGACTGAGCCATTACTGAGATATTACTGTGAAATATTACTGTGAGCCGTTACTGAGATACTACTGTGAGCCGTTACTGTAAGATATTACTGTGAGATACTACTGTGAGCCGTTACTGTAAGATATTACTGTGAGCCATTACTGTGAGATATTACTGTGAGCCGTTACTGAGCCATTACTGTGAGATATTACTGTGAGCCATTACTGCAAAATATTACTGTGAGCCGTTACTGTGAGATATTACTGTGAGCCATTACTGTGAGATATTACTGTGAGCCATTCCTGTAGTAGGAACTCTGAGCCATTAGACTGAGCCATTACTGAGATATTACTGCGAAATATTACTGTGAGCCGTTACTGTGAGATACTACTGTGAGCCGTTACTGTAAGATATTACTGTGAGCCATTACTGTGAGATATTACTGTGAGATATTACTGTGAGCCATTACTGTGAGATATTACCGTGAGCCATTACTGTGAGATATTACCGTGAGCCATTACTGTGAGATATTACCGTGAGCCATTACTGTGAGATATTACTGTGAGCCATTACTGTGAGATATTCCTGTGAGATATTATTGTGAGCCGTTACTGTGAGATATTACTGTGAGCCATTACTGCCAGCCGTTACTGTGAGCCATTACTGTGAGATATTACCGTGAGCCATTACTGTGAGATATTACCGTGAGCCATTACTGTGAGATATTACCGTGAGCCATTACTGTGAGATATTACTGTGAGCCATTACTGTGAGATATTCCTGTGAGATATTATTGTGAGCCGTTACTGTGAGATATTACTGTGAGCCATTACTGCCAGCCGTTACTGTGAGCCATTACTGTGAGCCGTTACTGTGAGATATTACTGTGAGCCGTTGCTGTGTGCTGTTACTGTGAGATAATACTGTGAGCCGTTACTGTGAGATATTATTGTGAGCCGTTACTGTGAGCCATTACTGTAAACCTGTTACTGAGCCATTACTGTGAGCCGTTACTGTGAGCCACTACTGTGAGCCGCTACTGAGCCGTTACTGTGAGCCATTACTGTGAGATATTACTGTAGTAGGAACACTGGAAGCACTGAGTTTTCGCTTGTCAAGTTTCAACAATTTGGAAAAATACACACCTGACAAAAAATTAATTTTTAAGGAAAGGGACACATTTGAAGCAATTCAGTGAACTCTTCTCAGCGCACTTAGTATATTTCTTTCTTTGGTAATTTTTCAAATGCATCAGCTGCCATTATTGTGCATGTATAAGGGAAGGTTGTGATTTAGGGCAAGGATCTCAAATTCCAGTCCTGGAGGGCCGTAGTGTCTGCTGGTTTTTGGTATATTTCAGCGCATAAGTGCTTAAGGTAAGTCACTGGTTGGCTAAATCAGTCCACATAACCTTTCCAAGGCTTAGAAAGGAAACCTGCAGGCACTTTGGAACTCCAGGATTTGAGCTGAAGATCCCTGAGTTTTGTGGGGGTTTTTAACGTCCCCTGAGGCAGGTCTGGCTGCCTCTGTAGGGGATATCCAGTAACAGGACAGTTTGTGACTTGTGACCCAGGCAGCCCCCTGGTGGAGCCAGCAGTCACCCGTCTCTAAGCGCCAGTCTGTGGGGCTGGCCTCAGCCTAATCAGCTTAAGGACTGTGGCCCAGTTTCCAATCACAAACGCACTGCATTGTGGGACTGTGGAGCCTTGAACCATGAACATGTGCTTGACCAGAAGTATAGGGTTGCTCATTATTTCAGATAACAGCCCTAAGAAAGCCTTTACCGATAAGAGGTGGCCAGTTGGGCCATCCTGGGGAAGAACGACCGCAATTCAATTTGAGTCTGTTTTATTAAGCAGAGTGCACTGGGACAACTGGCTCACATAACCTCTTCACTTACAACAGACATTGCCGTACAAACAACCTGCTTAAGGGTTACAGAAACATACTAAAAGGGGCATTCCCATCATTCCCTGAGAATGATGTGTGAGACCTGTTTTAAATGTGCTAAAACCGAGAGATAATTCAAGAGGAAGAACATTCGGTTACATTTAAAATATGTCTATTGAACAGAAGATTCATGCGGGATAGTTTGCTACGGTTCGCTGTGCTCCTGGGGAGTTATTTTGTTGGGAGTGTTGTGCTGGGAATGGTGTTGGCTGTACTAGGTTGGCGGTGTACTGCTAATGTAACTGGCCATCGTATATGCGCTGTCTTTTGTCTGTATCTGCAAAATAACATTTGATGTAGTGATGTCATTGGGGTAAAACTCCTCTTCTTTTAGCGAATGGAGGCGTCTTTTCAAGAATTGGAGAATATGGCGGCAAACCTATTATTTTCACTATATTTCTGTAGTCACAGTCACAATACCTAAGACAGAACTGAAAGCTTGGAGTCTCGTTTTAGTTTAATCTGCAGCCTTTTTTCCGGATCCATTCTCGACAATGGGGTAAAGGGGAGGAGTTATGCCCGGGTGACATCATCGCTTGGGGTGGGTCTCTGGACATGTTCTTTGGTTTGGGCTAAAGTATGATATGGCACTAATTTAAATGGGATGGATAAATAATTCTTAAGGTGAGGACCAACATAGTAAATAATGTTTTTTTTTATTTCCCTTTCATAACCTATTTAAAAAGCACTTGAATACTCTGAAATGTGTTCCTTGCCTTGTAATGGCGACATGTGTCCTCAGGGGGGCGTTAACACCAGCGTACGTTACGGGGGGATTTACATCAAGAGCCTCGTCCCAGGAGGAGCTGCAGAGCAAGATGGCCGTGTGCAGATAGGTAAACACACCCTGTGCAGATAGGACCCTGTGCAGATAGGTATAAACATACCCTGTGCAGATAGGTATAAACACACCCTGTGCAGATAGGTATAAACACACCCTGTGCAGATAGGTATAAACATACCCTGTGCAGATAGGTATAAACACACCCTGTGCAGATAGGCATAAACATACCCTGTGCAGATAGGTATAAACACACCCTGTGCAGATAGGCATAAACATACCCTGTGCAGATAGGTATAAACACACCCTGTGCAGATAGGTATAAACACACCCTGTGCAGATAGGTATAAACACACCCTGTGCAGATAGGCATAAACATACCCTGTGCAGATAGGTATAAACCCACCCTGTGCAGATAGGTATAAACACACCCTGTGCAGATAGGTATAAACACACCCTGTGCAGATAGGCATAAACATACCCTGTGCAGATAGGTATAAACACACCCTGTGCAGATAGGCATAAACACACCCTGTGCAGATAGGTATAAACACACCCTGTGCAGATAGGCATAAACATACCCTGTGCAGATAGGTATAAACCCACCCTGTGCAGATAGGTATAAACACACCCTGTGCAGATAGGTATAAACCCACCCTGTGCAGATAGGTATAAACACACCCTGTGCAGATAGGCATAAACATACCCTGTGCAGATAGGTATAAACACACCCTGTGCAGATAGGCATAAACATACCCTGTGCAGATAGGTATAAACACACCCTGTGCAGATAGGTATAAACACACCCTGTGCAGATAGGCATAAACACACCCTGTGCAGATAGGTATAAACACACCCTGTGCAGATAGGCATAAACATACCCTGTGCAGATAGGCATAAACATACCCTGTGCAGATAGGTATAAACATACCCTGTGCAGATAGGTATAAACATACCCTGTGCAGATAGGCATAAACATACCCTGTGCAGATAGGTATAAACATACCCTGTGCAGATAGGCATAAACATACCCTGTGCAGATAGGTATAAACATACCCTGTGCAGATAGGCATAAACATACCCTGTGCAGATAGGTATAAACATACCCTGTGCAGATAGGCATAAACATACCCTGTGCAGATAGGTATAAACACACCCTGTGCAGATAGGCATAAACATACCCTGTGCAGATAGGTATAAACATACCCTGTGCAGATAGGCATAAACATACCCTGTGCAGATAGGTATAAACATACCCTGTGCAGATAGGTATAAACACACCCTGTGCAGATAGGTATAAACATACCCTGTGCAGATAGGCATAAACACACCCTGTGCAGATAGGTATAAACACACCCTGTGCAGATAGGTATAAACATACCCTGTGCAGATAGGTATAAACACACCCTGTGCAGATAGGCATAAACACACCCTGTGCAGATAGGTATAAACATACCCTGTGCAGATAGGCATAAACACACCCTGTGCAGATAGGTATAAACATACCCTGTGCAGATAGGTATAAACACACCCTGTGCAGATAGGCATAAACACACCCTGTGCAGATAGGTATAAACACACCCTGTGCAGATAGGCATAAACATACCCTGTGCAGATAGGTATAAACACACCCTGTGCAGATAGGCATAAACATACCCTGTGCAGATAGGCATAAACACACCCTGTGCAGATAGGCATAAACACACCCTGTGCAGATAGGTATAAACACACCCTGTGCAGATAGGCATAAACATACCCTGTGCAGATAGGTATAAACACACCCTGTGCAGATAGGTATAAACACACCCTGTGCAGATAGGCATAAACACACCCTGTGCAGATAGGTATAAACACACCCTGTGCAGATAGGTATAAACACACCCTGTGCAGATAGGCATAAACACACCCTGTGCAGATAGGTATAAACACACCCTGTGCAGATAGGTATAAACACACCCTGTACAGATAGGTATAAACACACCCTGTGCAGATAGGTATAAACACACCCTGTGCAGATAGGCATAAACATACCCTGTGCAGATAGGTATAAACACACCCTGTGCAGATAGGCATAAACATACCCTGTGCAGATAGGTATAAACATACCCTGTGCAGATAGGTATAAACATACCCTGTGCAGATAGGTATAAACATACCCTGTGCAGATAGGCATAAACATACCCTGTGCAGATAGGTATAAACACACCCTGTGCAGATAGGTATAAACATACCCTGTGCAGATAGGTATAAACATACCCTGTGCAGATAGGTATAAACATACCCTGTGCAGATAGGCATAAACATACCCTGTGCAGATAGGTATAAACATACCCTGTGCAGATAGGTATAAACATACCCTGTGCAGATAGGTATAAACACACCCTGTGCAGATAGGTATAAACACACCCTGTGCAGATAGGTATAAACACACCCTGTGCAGATAGGCATAAACACACCCTGTGCAGATAGGCATAAACATACCCTGTGCAGATAGGTATAAACACACCCTGTGCAGATAGGTATAAACACACCCTGTGCAGATAGGCATAAACATACCCTGTGCAGATAGGTATAAACACACCCTGTGCAGATAGGTATAAACACACCCTGTGCAGATAGGTATAAACATACCCTGTGCAGATAGGTATAAACACACCCTGTGCAGATAGGTAAACACACCCTGTGCAGATAGGTATAAACATACCCTGTGCAGATAGGCATAAACACACCCTGTGCAGATAGGCATAAACACACCCTGTGCAGATAGGTATAAACACACCCTGTGCAGATAGGTATAAACACACCCTGTGCAGATAGGCATAAACATACCCTGTGCAGATAGGCATAAACACACCCTGTGCAGATAGGTATAAACACACCCTGTGCAGATAGGTATAAACACACCCTGTGCAGATAGGTAAACACACCCTGTGCAGATAGGCATAAACACACCCTGTGCAGATAGGTATAAACACACCCTGTGCAGATAGGTATAAACACACCCTGTGCAGATAGGCATAAACACACCCTGTGCAGATAGGTATAAACACACCCTGTGCAGATAGGTATAAACACACCCTGTGCAGATAGGCATAAACATACCCTGTGCAGATAGGTATAAACACACCCTGTGCAGATAGGCATAAACACACCCTGTGCAGATAGGCATAAACACACCCTGTGCAGATAGGCATAAACACACCCTGTGCAGATAGGTATAAACACACCCTGTGCAGATAGGCATAAACATACCCTGTGCAGATAGGTATAAACATACCCTGTGCAGATAGGTATAAACACACCCTGTGCAGATAGGTATAAACCCACTCTGTGCACATAGGTAGAGACCCTATTTAGAGGCCCTGCTTGTGACAAAAATCTCCTTCAGGGGAACAGATTTTCCCCTGCTCTGAATGTGTCAGACATTTCCAATATAGCAGAGCCATGCAGACCATTTGAGGGGGAGGTGCTCTAAGTGAAAAGAGCACAGCAACCAATAAAAGTTATTTTACCATTCAGTTATTATAGAGAAGATACTTTACCAAAATGAACATATGAAAATTAATGACAGCAACAATAATAGAAATTAAAAGAAAAAATCTATTTTTTTTATTTTTTTAAATCAAATCAAAGGGGCACATCATGTACTTGGGGGCAAAAGGGGCAGGTACTCAAGCACCCTAATTTGAAATGTTGATAGTCTTTCAAATTTATTTAGGAGGTATCTGGCCGCCCCTGACCCTTGTTCTGTGGTACAGGTGACAGGCTACTGGAGGTGGACGGAGACAACCTGCGGGGTGTGACTCATAAACATGCTGTGGAGTGCCTGAAAAAGACTGGAGAGGTACTGTATGACTACATCCCCCACAATACACCATGGCACAGTAAGACTACACCCCCCCACAATGCACCATGGCACTACATCCCCAACAATGCATCCTGGTATGGTATGACTACACCTCCCACAATGCACCATGGCACTACATCCCCCACAATGCACCCTGTTACGGTATGACTACATCTCCCACAATGCACCATGACACTACATCCCCCACAATGCACCCTGTTACGGTATGACTACATCTCCCACAATGCACCATGACACTATATCCCCCACAATGCATCCTGGTATGGTATGACTACATCCCCCACAATGCACCCGGGCACAGTATGACTACACCCCCCACAATGCACCCTGGTATGGTATGACTACATCCCCCCACAATGCACCATGGCACTATATCCCCCACAATGCACCCTGGTATGACTACATCTCCCACAATGCACCATGGCACTACATCCGTTTAAATATGGTTGCTTGCGGTTGGAGTAATTCACAATAATTCTTAGTTGATCACCCACAAAGTGATAGCGCTTGCAAATACTTTGGCTGCGCCTGCAAAATAACACCCCTTTTTTGGGATCTTAGAAAATGGACCCCAGTGTGGTCTGACAAAGGCATTGTATCACATCAATATCAAGTCATCTTTTCTTCTCAGATAATCAACCTTAAGTAATTTTTACTGCAGATATCATTGCTTGTGCCAGTAAAGAATAACATATATGTGTTTGTCATTTGTTTTAGGGGATACTAACCAGATGCCGAAATATTGAAAATAAAGATAATTTTTAAAAGATGTCAAATTCATATCAGTATTAAAGTAACAATTAATCAAACCTCATTGATTAAGATCTCAGTTGAAATGTAAATAGACAAAGGCAGCGGGTTCCCAAGTCTAGGGTTAGCAAACTTGGGCCTTGGATCTGCTTATGTTGAGATGGGAATTGTGGTGCAATTCACACTGTGGATCTGCTTGTGTTGAGACGGGAATTGTGGTGCGATCCGCACTGTGGATCTGCTTGTGTTGAGTTGGAATTCTGGTGCGATCCACACCGTGAGCAGCCCAATGGCCTAATATTCTCATCTCATTAACGGTTTCTTAAAGAGCAGTGTTTTTAATGTGATCTGTCGTAAGGTCTCCAGCCGGCACTTGTTTGGTTATTAACTTACAATGCGAGGGCGACGCTAAGGGTCACTCCCCCCGCCCCCAGTCTGTCAGCAGGATTGTTGAGTTTCCGAGTCTGACATTGTTGACGGCCGCCTCGATCCGACGCCCGTGGCGTGCAGAGTGCAGACTGGAATCCGAACTGACACGCGGCCATAAAAACATATGTTTACTTTTGCTGTTATTTTTACCCGGCCCCTAATTGGATTTTCACGTCTAAGACAAGCTGACACTTGCTTGGGTGTGTGTGTGTGTGTGTGTGCGTGCGTGCGTGCGTGCGTGCGTGCGTGCGTGCGTGTGTGAGAGAGAGAGGCTTTGTGTGTGTGTGTGTGTGTGTGTGTGTGTGTGTGTGTGTGCGTGCGTGCGTGCGTGCGTGCGTGTGTGAGAGAGGCTTTGTGTGTGTGTGTGTGTGTGTGTGTGTGTGTGTGTGTATGGGAGTGAGTGAGAGAGACGCACACAACAGTTCTGTGGTGTGACATCACAGCTGACTGGCAGAGTGTGGGTGGGGCTTAGCAGACCTTGCTTCATATTGGAATGAGGCATATGGGTTTACAATGTAATTAATTCAAAACGGGTTGAATTAAAGCATACCTCTGGAAAGTTGTCTTTAAAAAAAAATTATTTCTATCCTGAATTTCATCATGGACCTAACATGTAGGTCACATTAGAGTGGAACTTTTTCTAGAGTGGATTTTAAAGCTTATAAGTACTAGTGCAGTGCCCGTTCAAAACGTGGCCCCCGGTATTGCTGCTTGCAGCTTTCTCGAGAACCGCTCATCCAATCAACTTCACACTTGAGACGGTACTTCCTTGGGTCCAGACCAATACACCTAGCGAATTTCAACTTCATACAGTGCCGGGCTATCGAGCAAATCGGAATACAGGCACACAGACAGCAGACACACAGACAGGATTTCTGCCTTTATAGTTAGATTTGTAGTAATTTCACATAAAATAGAATTTTTTTAACCATGAATCCCAGTGGCATTGATTGGATGGAAGTACCCGTAGATAAAGATTTACTTGTAGAAAAAAGTCCTTAAGTTGTTGAGTAAGGAAAAGCCAGAGCATATAACAGAACTGATCCAAATACATAATTTAAATAATTTAACTCTTTGGATGCCAATATAATTTGAAAACACTCCTGAAGATAATAATAATGTTCAATAAAAAGCATGTTACATGCCAAAGGAAAGAAAGACACAACGTTGTATGAAATAATTGTTTGAGTATAAGTGAAAATAGATGTTTCTTTTAACCTTGTCAGTACTCTGTAGAAATTTCACTGGTATCTAAAAGTGTTTTAAATAAAGTATTTGACCCAGGCCTAGTGTGTTCCAAGCAGAGTGTGGCGATTGTAAGTGGGCGGAGTTGCTGGCCCTACCCTGAGGTGAAAAATTTTAGTATTACATATTTAATATTTTCTGAAAAATGAATATTGAAGAATCATGCCCATGTTTAGCAAAACAGTGATCTTGAGAGCTAATCGGCAAGCTAGATATTTATAGGACATGTAAGAAAGTGACAGCATGAATTAAGTATTCAATTAATTATCATTAATTAATTAATTATTCAATCTGGCAAAGTACCGTCTCAAACGAAGTTACCTATGACCATGGACCTATGACACAAATTGACATAAAAACCATGTCATAAATATATATATAGATATATATATATATATATATATAGAATGGTTCAAGTGTAATTTGCGAAGATCTTTTTCACAAAATCAACTTATTGTCGCATTTGCGTTTTTA
>CM056380.1:106838654-106875346 GCA_029718625.1 Synaphobranchus kaupii
TGCGTTATCAGAATTTTGACCAGACTGTATGGGCATTATTAAAAATGTACTTTTAAAAATATGACAAGTCAGCCTTTGAGCCAAATAGCTCACCTTTGCACAGTAAAATGTCCAGTGCTAATTAAACTCTAGCAGTGTACATATGAGCCTAATCTGGCCAGAGTAGGCTCATATGTACACTGCTAGAGTTGAATTAACACCGTTACATTTTACTGTGAATTTACTGTGTGACGAGGTTATGAGCAAATCCTTTACATCACATTACATAGCTGGCATTTGGCAGACGCTCTTATCCAGAGCGAGAAGACGAAGAGTATAAATCAGGGTGAAGAGCAGCAGCAGCCCTAACGCTATTCACATAAGCGGGAGCTAAATGGTGAGAGGCAATGCATGACAGAATGTGTAGACCCAGTGATCATAACTATGCTTACGAGCACTAAGCCCCATAAAATCACTTTCCCATCTGATCATGGGTTTTATTTTTTATAAAGCTCTGATTAGCTTGTTATTCACTGTTTGTTATAATAGACGTCGTATTGCCCGTTTGATTCACACGAATGTGAAAACCCAGGATCCACTGTAAACTAGTGAAGCATTTTAAGGGACAGCACAATCCCTTTTGATTCCCATTCAAAGCAGGACACTGCTGTGTATGAGGTTGGCGCTCGGTCTCTGTCTCAGGTGGTGAGCCTGGTTCTGGAGAGGGAGGCCGTGTCAGTGCCCGAATCGGTCAGCGGGGGGGGGGAGAGGCAGGTAGGCCCCTCCAGCCAGAGAGCCTCCCCAGTCAGGACGGGCAACCATCCCTCCGCCGTCGCCAGGGAGACGCCCTTGTCCGTCAAGGCCAGGGACTACAGCTTTGTGTCAGACGGTAAGACGAGACGTCTCCGTTGAATGACAGCGGTATTGTCACCGGCCTGTCACGGGAGTGCCATGCAAACCTTGCACACTGTGTAATACCATTAATTAATTACTCTGCAAACAAAATGCACATTGCGTAATATCTGACTGATAATTGTGTAAGAAGTGTACAGTGTTTTCCCTACTTTTACCAATTTTGAGACAAATCTAATCATTTTTGTTTATTTTAAATTGGTGGGGTTTTTTTGCATGAAAAATCACGTTTATACTTAAATCTCTCAGAATAATAGTGTGAAAGTAAAACTGCAAATATCTAACCATTTATCATAAAAAATTATATTGTAATTATTATTACAGCAATAATTGGATGGGAAACAGATCAATAGAACACTGGTATCTTGTTATTGGTGTGCTTTTATCATGTTATCATATTTACCAGATCGATTTTCCAACTGGAATGGACTTTACTTTAACTTGATTATGCCAACAGTATTTCCCCAAGGAGTCAGTAAAGTCAGAAAGTAGGTGGGTGAGCTGTACAGGTGACCTCTGACCTCTGTCTTTGTGTAGAGAACACACAGGAAGTGACTTTGAAAAAGAACCTGAGCGGCCTGGGATTCAGCTTCCTGATCTCGGAGCTGGATTCCCGGGAGGACTCTGGGAATGTGGTCCGGATAAAGAAGTTATTCCCAGGTCAGCCGGCGGTGGAGAGCGGACTCATCCAGCAGGGTGACATCATCCTGGCCGTCAACGGCGTTCCGGTAAAGGGGCTGTCCTATCAGGTACAAACAGGGGTGTACAATGTGGGTTTCATTCCAATTTTCCATCTTAATTGTTTGCACTTTTCTTTCAGTGTGAGTCACCATAATCAATACATTTGGGAAGGTTTTAAGTAATAAAATTAGCAAAACAACTGCACTGTGACCAGAGGTGGAAATCCAGGGGACATAAAGTATAAGTCCTGCCATGTGTTTCTTCCACCCATAGACTGAGCCAGCTGATTTCACAAATTAGTTCTACCTCCTCGCTGAAGAATTATGTTAATTAGCAAATCCAGGTGATTGGAGCAAAATACTGGGGAGGACTTTTACTTTATGTCCCCTGGATTTCCACCTCTGACTGTGACTGAGAATGTCATCATTTAAATTAGAGAACTACTCAACTCGAAAACTACCCATCCTGAAACAAAGTCCCTCAGATAGCAAGCGAAAGTTCTGCACATCTCTGCCCTTAAAAGCATCTTCCAATGCAGGGGTGTCCAATCTTATCGGAATAGGGCCGATGTGCGTGCAGGTTTTTGTTTTAGCCCAGCACGAAGACACTTGAGTCAACTAATTAACTAATCATGGTCTTCAATCAAGACCTTGATAAGTAGAATCTGGTGTCTTATTGCTGGGCGAGAACAGAAACCTGCAGCCACGGCAGCCCTTCTGGGATAAGATAGGACAGCCCTGTTCTAACGTGTCAGCGCTACGGCCTTTAATCCGGGGAAAATTAGCTCTTGGCACTGCACAGCAGGTGTCTGTCATCCCCTGGAGCACGTGGAATTAAATGGAGGAACTCATTTAGGAGGTGAGTCAGGCCCGGCCTCCCGCGTGGACGTGGACGGCGGCCAGCTCCCATGATGCATTGCAGACGGCCCTATCGCTTGCTCCCCCCCCACAGAGAGTTCTGCACCTCTTGAGGGGCACCCCGGAAGCGGTCACCCTGTCGCTGTGTCGCCCCGCCCCAGGCACCCTGCCCGAATACGACGGTAATGCGGCGGTAAGATTCCACGAGTAAAAATATGTTTCAATAAACAAATAATCATACAAGGTTCACACACACACACACACACAGAACGAACAAATGCAAATTGCTTTCCCCCAATTCATTCTGCCATGCAAAGCATATGTATGTTTGCATATTTTATCCATGGTTATTGGATATTGTTTTCAAATAGCTTTATGTCCAAAAACTGTCACATTTTGATGTTATGTATCGTTAATACATAACAATATTCCTATCCTACACATATTAATAATAGATCATCAGACACAGCTGTATGGCAGGGTCACTATTTCCTGTCTGTCTTAGACCCCCCTTCCTTCACCCACTCGAGAGATCAGATCCAAGTCGATGGACCTGCAGCTGAGAGACGTGACCCCCGAGTTTAACCAGCTGCTGCTGCAGAAGGTCAAGAGGAACACCTGGATACAGGTGAGTGACTCTGAGGGCCGGGAGGGGCCCCGGGGCCCCCAGGTGATGCAGGACAGCCCGGAGCCAGAGCCAGAGCCGGAGCCAGAGCCGGAGCCAGAGCCAGAGCCAGAGCCAGAGCCAGAGCCAGAGCCAGAGCCAGAGCCAGAGCCAGAGCCAGCGGTCACCCACTTCCCGTGCGCTAACATCAGCAGTGACCCCGGTGACCAGGAAATGGTGTCCACCGCCGAAAATGAGCTCTCCGTGGCAACAGTCCCCGCCCTGGAGGAGGAGCTAAGCGATGCTAGCGCGGCCAACACCAATCACGCTGCTACACCTGAAAGGTAACGCCCCTCATTCTTTCCCTCAGAGGCCTGCAGTAAATGTTATGGCCTTAACTGGAGAAAATGCATTGTGTCCTTCATATATAGTAAGCACCATAATTCATTGGACAGCGACACATTTTTTGTTATTTTGGTTCTGTACTCGAGCACTTTGAAAGGATACAACGACAATGAGGTTGAAGTGCAGACTGTCATCTTTGGATGGATAACTTGAAGGGTTTCTTCTCCTGACTTATTTTTCCATAGGAATAGGAAAATGTCTCAGGAGAAATAGGAAAATCAGTCAGGAAAAACAACCCTTAAAGTGATCCATCCACATCTACTACATATCTGGCAGCAGAGTGATGGTTTAAGGCTTGTTTGATACATCAGACCTTTGATGACTTACAGCCATTTCGCCAACCATGTATTCCATACTGTTCCAGCATAATTTACAGCTAAATCTAACCACTCCACAGATTTCATGTTAGCAAACTATAGTGTTGGAAAGTCAGTTAGGACATCTACTTTGTGCAGGACACAAGTAATTTTTCCAACAATTGTTTACAGACAGATTACTTCACTTTTAATTCACTATATCACAATTCCAGTGGGTCAGAAGTTTACATACACTAAGTTGACTGTGTCTTTAAACAGCTTGGAAAAATTCCAGAAAATTATGTCATGGCTTTAGAAACTTCTGATAGGCTAATTGACATTATTTGAGTCAACTGGAGGTGTACCTTTGGATGTATTTTAAGGCCTACCTTCAAACTCAGTGCCTCTGCTTGACATCATGGGAAAATCAAAAGAAATCAGCCAAGACCTCAGAAAGAAAATTGTGGACCTCCACAAGTCTGGTTCATCTTTGGGAGCAATTTCCAAATGCCTGAAGATACCACGTTCGTCTGTACAAACAATAGTACACAAGTATAAACACAATGGGACCACGCAGCCATCATACCGCTGAGGAAGGAAATGCGTTCTGTCTTTTAGAGATGAATGCACTTTGGTGCGAAAAGTGCAAATCAATCCCAGAACAACAGCAAAGGACCTTGTGAAGATGCTGGAGGGAACCGGTACATGACCATCGTTATGTTTGGAGGAAAAAGGGTGAGGCTTGCAAGCCGAAGAACACCATCCCAATCGTGAAGCACGGGGGTGGCAGCATCATGTTGTGGGGGTGCTTTGCTGCAGGAGGGACTGGTGCAATTCATAAAATAGATGGCATCATGAGGAAGGAAAATTATGTGGATATATTGAAGCAACATCTCAAGACATCAGCCAGGAAGTTAAAGCTTGGTCGCAAATGGCTCTTCCGAATGGACAATGACCCAAAGCATACTTCCAAAGTTGTGGCAAAATGGCTTAAGGACAACTAAGTCAAGGTATTGGAGTGGCCAGCACAAAGTCCTGACCTCAATCCAATCGAAAATTTGTGAGCAGAACTGAAAAAGCGTGCGCGAGCAAGGAGGCCTACAAACCTGAGTCAGTTACACCAGTTCTGTCAGGAGGAATGGGCCAAAATTCAAGCAACTTATTGTGAGAAGCTTGTGGAAGGCTACCCGAAACGTTTGACCCAAGTTAAACAATTTAACGGCAATGCTACCAAATACTAACAGAGTGCATGTAAACTTCTGACCCACGGGGAATGTGATGAAAGAAATAAAAGCTGAAATAAATAATTTTCTCTACTACTATTCTAACATTTTGCATTCACTTAAAATAGTTGTGATCCTAACTGACCTAAGACAGGGAATATTTACTAGGATTAAATGTCAGGAATTGTGAAAAAAACTGAGTTTAAATGGATTTGGCTATGGTGTATGTAAACCCTCGACTTCAACTGTATGAAGGTCAAATATTCATCTTGGAAAAACAAAACTAATAGACTAAAAGACAAATAAAAATCAAGATCAGTAGACTTGTGTACAGTATTGATGATTATTGGAAAGTAGAAAGCTCTGGATGTTGTACAACAAGGATCACTACTGGACAGTGTAAGCGGTGGATATTTTACAGTATTGATGGTTATTGGACAGTGTAAGCAGTGGATATTTTACAGTATTGATGGTTATTGGACAGTGTAAGCGGTGGATATTTTACAGTATTGATGGTTATTGGACAGTGTAAGCGCTGGATATCTTACAGTATTGATGGTTATTGGACAGTGTAAGTGGTGGCTATCTTACAGTATTGATGGTTATTGGACAGTGTAAGCGGTGGATATTTTACAGTATTGATGGTTATTGGATAGTGTAAGCAGTGGATATTTTACAGTATTGATGGTTATTGGACAGTGTAAGCGCTGGATATTTTACAGTATTGATGGTTATTGGACAGTGTAAGCGCTGGATATTTTACAGTATTGATGGTTATTGGACAGTGTAAGCAGTGGATATCTTACAGTATTGATCGTTATTGGACAGTGTAAGCGGTGGATATTTTACAGTATTGATGGTTATTGGACAGTGTAAGCGGTGGATATTTTACAGTATTGATGGTTATTGGACAGTGTAAGCGGTGGATATTTTACAGTATTGATGGTTATTGGACAGTGTAAGTGGTGGATATTTTACAGTATTGATGGTTATTGGACAGTGTAAGCAGTGGATATTTTACAGTATTGATGGTTATTGGACAGTGTAAGCAGTGGATATCTTACAGTATTGATCCTTATTGGACAGTGTAAGCGGTGGATATTTTACAGTATTGATGGTTATTGGACAGTGTAAGCGCTGGATATTTTACAGTATTGATGGTTATTGGACAGTGTAAGCGGTGGATATTTTACAGTATTGATGGTTATTGGACAGTGTAAGCAGTGGATATCTTACAGTATTGATCGTTATTGGACAGTGTAAGCGGTGGATATTTTACAGTATTGATGGTTATTGGACAGTGTAAGCGCTGGATATTTTACAGTATTGATGGTTATTGGACAGTGTAAGCGGTGGATATTTTACAGTATTGATGGTTATTGGACAGTGTAAGCAGTGGATATCTTACAGTATTGATCGTTATTGGACAGTGTAAGCGGTGGATATTTTACAGTATTGATGGTTATTGGACAGTGTAAGTGGTGGATATTTTACAGTATTGATGGTTATTGGACAGTGTAAGCAGTGGATATTTTACAGTATTGATGGTTATTGGACAGTGTAAGCAGTGGATATTTTACAGTATTGATGGTTATTGGACAGTGTAAGCGTGGATATTTTACAGTATAGATGGTTATTGGACAGTGTAAGCAGTGGATATTTTACAGTATTGATGGTTATTGGACAGTGTAAGCAGTGGATATTTTACAGTATTGATGGTTATTGGACAGTGTAAGCAGTGGATATTTTACAGTATTGATGGTTATTGGACAGTGTAAGCGGTGGATATTTTACAGTATTGATGGTTATTGGACAGTGTAAGCGGTGGATATTTTACAGTATTGATGGTTATTAGACAGTGTAAGCGGTGGATATCTTACAGTATTGATGGTTATTGGACAGTGTAAGCAGTGGATATTTTACAGTATTGATGGTTATTGGACAGTGTAAGCGGTGGATGTTTTACAGTATTGATGGTTATTGGACAGTGTAAGTGGTGGATATCTTACAGTATTGATGGTTATTGGACAGTGTAAGCGGTGGATATTTTACAGCATTGATGGTTATTGGACAGTGTAAGCGGTGGATATTTTACAGTATTGATGGTTATTGGACAGTGTAAGCAGTGGATATTTTATAGTATTGATGGTTATTGGACAGTGTAAGCAGTGGATATTTTACAGTATTGATGGTTATTGGACAGTGTAAGCGGTGGATATTTTACAGTATTGATGGTTATTGGACAGTGTAAGCAGTGGATATCTTACAGTATTGATCGTTATTGGACAGTGTAAGCGGTGGATATTTTACAGTATTGATGGTTATTGGACAGTGTAAGTGGTGGATATTTTACAGTATTGATGGTTATTGGACAGTGTAAGTGGTGGATATTTTACAGTATTGATGGTTATTGGACAGTGTAAGCAGTGGATATTTTACAGTATTGATGGTTATTGGACAGTGTAAGCGGTGGATATTTTACAGTATAGATGGTTATTGGACAGTGTAAGCAGTGGATATTTTACAGTATTGATGGTTATTGGACAGTGTAAGCAGTGGATATTTTACAGTATTGATGGTTATTGGACAGTGTAAGCGGTGGATGTTTTACAGTATTGATGGTTATTGGACAGTGTAAGTGGTGGATATCTTACAGTATTGATGGTTATTGGACAGTGTAAGCGGTGGATATTTTACAGCATTGATGGTTATTGGACAGTGTAAGCGGTGGATATTTTACAGTATTGATGGTTATTGGACAGTGTAAGCAGTGGATATTTTACAGTATTGATGGTTATTGGACAGTGTAAGCAGTGGATATTTTATAGTATTGATGGTTATTGGACAGTGTAAGCAGTGGATATTTTACAGTATTGATGGTTATTGGACAGTGTAAGCGGTGGATATTTTACAGTATTGATGGTTATTGGACAGTGTAAGCAGTGGATATCTTACAGTATTGATGGTTATTGGACAGTGTAAGCAGTGGATATTTTACAGTATTGATGGCTATTGGACAGTGTAAGCGGTGGATATTTTACAGTATTGATGGCTATTGGACAGTGTAAGCGGTGGATATTTTACAGTATTGATGGTTATTGGACAGTGTAAGCGGTGGATATCTTACAGTATTGATGGTTATTGGACAGTGTAAGTGGTGGATATCTTACAGTATTGATGGTTATTGGACAGTGTAAGCGGTGGATATCTTACAGTATTGATGGTTATTGGACAGTGTAAGCGGCGGATATCTTACAGTATTGATGGTTATTGGACAGTGTAAGCGGTGGATATTTTACAGTATTGATGGTTATTGGACAGTGTAAGCGGTGGATATTTTACAGTATTGATGGTTATTGGACAGTGTAAGCAGTGGATATTTTACAGTATTGATGGTTATTGGACAGTGTAAGTGATTTTACAGTATTGATGGTTATTGGACAGTGTAAGCAGTGGATATTTTACAGTATTGATGGTTATTGGACAGTGTAAGTGATTTTACAGTATTGATGGTTATTGGACAGTGTAAGCAGTGGATATTTTATAGTATTGATGGTTATTGGACAGTGTAAGCAGTGGATATTTTACAGTATTGATGGTTATTGGACAGTGTAAGCGGTGGATATTTTACAGTATTGATGGTTATTGGACAGTGTAAGCAGTGGATATCTTACAGTATTGATGGTTATTGGACAGTGTAAGCAGTGGATATTTTACAGTATTGATGGCTATTGGACAGTGTAAGCGGTGGATATTTTACAGTATTGATGGCTATTGGACAGTGTAAGCGGTGGATATTTTACAGTATTGATGGTTATTGGACAGTGTAAGCGGTGGATATCTTACAGTATTGATGGTTATTGGACAGTGTAAGTGGTGGATATCTTACAGTATTGATGGTTATTGGACAGTGTAAGCGGTGGATATCTTACAGTATTGATGGTTATTGGACAGTGTAAGCGGCGGATATCTTACAGTATTGATGGTTATTGGACAGTGTAAGCGGTGGATATTTTACAGTATTGATGGTTATTGGACAGTGTAAGCGGTGGATATTTTACAGTATTGATGGTTATTGGACAGTGTAAGCAGTGGATATTTTACAGTATTGATGGTTATTGGACAGTGTAAGTGATTTTACAGTATTGATGGTTATTGGACAGTGTAAGCAGTGGATATTTTACAGTATTGATGGTTATTGGACAGTGTAAGTGATTTTACAGTATTGATGGTTATTGGACAGTGTAAGCAGTGGATATTTTACAGTATTGATGGTTATTGGACAGTGTAAGTGATTTTACAGTATTGAGGGTTATTGATCAGTGATTGGTATTCTGGGGCTTGTTCCTGCAGCCCAGTCAGAGAGGCCAGCACCACGATGGCGGTAAACAGTCTGGCGGTCCTGCTGGAAGAGGAGTACCTGACCATCACCCCCGCCTCAGAGAGCCCCATCAGTTGCAGCTCGGGGTCCTCTGGGGGCCCCATGCTTACGGTCCCTCCCACCCTGCTGCCTCCCCCCGACTCTGAGCCCGAGCCCTGTTACTATGGCAACAATGTGTGGGAGGAGCTGGAGGAAGATGAGGAAGACCCGAGGAAGGTGAGATATACAGAGGAATCCTGTGTGTCTGGTTCCAAAACATTACTTTACAGCACAGCACACATGACGACATTACATTACAGTACACAACATATCATTACATTACACAACATATTACATTACACAACGTGACATTATAGTACAGTACACAACATGATATCACAGTACACAACGTGACATGACATTACAGTACATGACAGTACACAACATGACATCACAGTACACAAGATGACATTACATTACACAACAAGACATCACAGTACACAGCATGATATTACAATACACAACATGACATCACATTACGGAATGTTATGTTAAATTGCGTAATATTACATTGTTACGTTACATAACATAAATTTATAAAAATGCTCTAATCTAGAGCAACATACAACATACATATTCTCTGAGACAGAGAATAAGCACACCCACATGAGTTATGCAGGCAACAGTGACATCGTACTGATAACACTAGAGACAGTGTACATGCAACATCACTAATGTAGGTTAACTATGCCAAACTACAACCATGATACTATAAATAGATACCACAGGTGTCTGAAGAGCTAAATTGTTGCCTGGCTCACTTTATACAACCTCTGCCAGGCCAGCCTCCCAGTGTGTCATAGTTTATGTGAATTAACACCTTCATCATGTACCCTTTTAATGGTATAATGTAATAGCAAATAATGGATACTTCCTGAAAAGTGGGTCTCCATATAATCTTTATTGCTCTGAACTGCATTGCTTTCACCAGGTTTATAGCAGAGAGGAATAAGCCTAGTCTGCAAACCTACAATGAAATATGTTTTATTTTTTATTTACAGTGGGGACGGAAAGTATTCGGCAGTGACACGGTTTTTGTTGTTTTGGCTCTGTACTCCAGAACATTGGATTTGAAATGGAACAGTGACAATGAGGTTAAAGTGCAGACTTTCAGCTTTAATTTGAGGGTTTTTACATCCATATCTGGTTAACCGTGTAGCAATTGTAGCCCTTTTTATACACAGCCCCCCCCCCCCTTTTAGGGGACAAAATGTAATTAGACAAATAAACTTAAATAAAGTAATCATATTTAAAATTTGGTTGCATATCCTTTGCATGTCATGACTTTCTGATGTCTGTGACCCAACAACATCAAAAGACTCTTGATATCTTATTTTCTGGTACTCTTACAAGCGATTCTATAACGTCTCTGCATTTGAATGGATCTCTATGGGAATTGGGGGGTGGGACTAGATTTAGCTGTAAATTATGCTGAAACAGTATGGAACACATGGTTGGCTAAATGGCTGTAAGTCATCAATGGTCTGAGGTATCAAACGAGCCCCAAACCATCACTCTGCTGCCAGATATGCAGTAGACATGGATGGATCACTTTAAGGGTTGTTTCTCCTGAATCATTTTCCTATTGAACTCTATGGAAAAATAAGTCAGGAGAAACCACCCTTAAAGTGATCCATCCATATATACTGCATATCTGGCAGCAGAGTGATGGTTTGAGGCTCGTTTGATACCTCAGACCCTCGATGACTTACAGCCATTTACCCAACCATGTGTTCCATACTATTCCCGCCAAAACAACATAACTTTTGTCACTGCCCGAATACTTTCCGTCCCCACTGTATGTATTTATGTGTTCATTTTTTTAAGCAAAATAAAGGGAAAGCTTAACTGGTTCATATAGACTCTATATTCCTCTCCTCTGAAGTAGCTGAGACAAGTTCAACAAAATTGCTTTTTATTTCTTTCTGAAATTTCTCATGACTAGGACGTGACAAAGGAGTTTGAGCTGAACGTGACACTCACCAAATCTTGGAGCGGCAGTTTCGGTTTCACCATCACACGGAGCAAACTGGACAACTGCTACTACGTCCAGGACATCCTGGACAATCCCGCCAAAGTGGACGGCAGACTGCGAGCCGGAGACCGTCTGATCACGGTACGACGGGGGTGAAGGCCTCGTTTCAGTTTTTCGGACCAGATGATATATAACATGTTGGGGCTGGGATTTTGAAGAACTGTTCTAGTGCATGGATGGACCCTGTGGTCTGGACTGGCATGTCTCTCCCGCTCTCTCACTCCCATTCTTCCTGTCTCTCGACATTGTGCTGTCCAATAAAACTGAAAAGCCCTAAAATATAAATTTTCAACGTGAGATTTCTCTCGGATTCTGAATGCAAGATCAACTTGCTAAAAAATAAAAATTTTCAGAGCCTTTTTTGCTCTTCCTTAACAAGGGTGCCAACAGCTCCAAAGGGCGTTACACAACTGGGCATTCCAAATTCAGGAGAAAAAAAGGGGTAGCAGTACTCAGTATTCTGACAATACCACTTTATCAGGGCGGCAGTGTAGTATAATGGTTAAGGAACTGGCTTTGTAACTGAAAGGTTGCAGGTTTGATTCCCAGGTAGGACACTGCCGTTGCACCCTTGAACAAGGTACTTAACCTGAATTGCTTCAGTATATCCAGCTGTATAATTGGATAATACACTGCCTGGCCAAAAAAAAAGTCGCAGTTGCACCAGTCACGCATAGTGCCCACTGTACAAGCCTCTGGAGGCAGTGTTATGATCTGGGGTTGCTTCAATTGGTCAGGTCTAGGCTCAGCAACATTATGCAGCAATTAAAATGAAGTCAGCTGAGTACCTGAATGTACTGAATGACCAGGTTATCCCATCAATGGGCATATTCCAGGACGACAATGCCAAGATTCATCGGGCTCAAATTGTGAAAGAGTGGTTCAGGGAGCATGAGGAATCATTTTCACACATGAATTGGCCACCAGAGTCCTGACCTTAACCCCATTGAAAGTCTTTGGGATGTGCTGGAGAAGACTTCACGGAGTGGTTCGACTCTCCCGTCGTCAATACAAGATCTCGGCCAAAAATGAATGCAAGTCTGGATGGAAATAAATGTTGTGACGTTGCATAAGGTTGTCGAAACAATGCCACGACAAATGCGCGCCATAATAAAAGCAAAAGGCGGTCCAACAAAATATTACAGTGTGCGACTTTTTTTTTTGGCCGGGCAGTGTATATGTAAAAGAAATGCTAAAAAGTTGTGTAAGTCGCTTTGGATAAGAGCGTCTGCTAAATGCCTGTAATGCTAATACTAATGCTAATCTGTGTTTAACTTTCAATACATTATTTACGGACCTTTTCCAAAAAAGCCCATTTAAATCACTAATGTCGACAGTATAGCCTATATGCTTAGTACTATTAAATTAACACAATGTTCAGAAGAGTCTGATATTGTAATAACGCACTGGTTTTTCTGACTCTCGCTCAACGGTGCAGGTGAACGGACATGACGTAACGAACGTGACGGACAACGTCGCCATGGAGATCCTGCGGTCCTCTCCCAAAAGGCTGAGGATGGTTTTGGGGAGGGCGGTACAGAACCTGCGGGCTCCTCCCTCCCACGACAGCCTCCCGGACATCACCCTGTACAAGATGGCAACGGGACAGCTAGGTGTGTCACGTAGCCCTGTGGGGGCACATTTTACTTTAAATTGCCATGGATACGCAAATACCAAATATCGTCATGGTGGGAATAACGATATTGGGGGGTATACGACGAAGCAGGATTACTGAGTTAGCGGGATAACTGCACTAAGCAAAATCCAGAACAGCTCTTTTTACTTCGGTCCATGTTCCAGATTTGGGAGGTTTCCGGGTTTTACTCAGTGCAGTTATCCAGCTAACTCAGTAATCCTGCTTCATAGTGTACCCCCCAGGAGTACCTGAGCAGAGCGTGTGTGTGTGCAGGCTTTGTTCTAGCCTGGAACTAAAGCACCTGCTTATCTAATCAAGGGCTTGATTGGCGTTAGTCTTGTCTAAGGCTCCTGCTCTGGCATTAGTCTTGTCTAAGGCCCGGTCTATGGCTGGCATTAGTCTTGTCTAAGGCCCGGTCTATGGCTAGCATTAGTCTGGTCTAAGGCCCCTGCTCTATGGCTGGCATTAGTCTTGTCTAAGGCCCGGTCTATGGCTGGCATTAGTCTTGTCTAAGGCCCGGTCTATGGCTGGCATTAGTCTGGTCTAAGGCCTCTGCTCTATGGCTGGCATTAGTCTTGTCTAAGGCCCGGTCTATGGCTGGCATTAGTCTTGTCTAAGGCCCGGTCTATGGCTGGCATTAGTCTTGTCTAAGGCCCGGTCTATGGCTGGCATTAGTCTTGTCTAAGGCCCGGTCTATGGCTGGCATTAGTCTGGTCTAAGGCCCGGTCTATGGCTGGCATTAGTCTTGTCTAAGGCCCCGGTCTATGGCTGGCATTAGTCTTGTCTAAGGCCCGGTCTATGGCTGGCATTAATCTTGTCTAAGGCCCGGTCTATGGCTGGCATTAGTCTTGTCTAAGGCCCGGTCTATGGCTGGCATTAGTCTTGTCTAAGGCCCGGTCTATGGCTGGCATTAATCTTGTCTAAGGCCCGGTCTATGGCTGGCATTAGTCTTGTCTAAGGCCCGGTCTATGGCTGGCATTAATCTTGTCTAAGGCCCGGTCTATGGCTGGCATTAGTCTTGTCTAAGGCCCGGTCTATGGCTGGCATTAATCTTGTCTAAGGCCCGGTCTATGGCTGGCATTAGTCTTGTCTAAGGCCCGGTCTATGGCTGGCATTAATCTTGTCTAAGGCCCGGTCTATGGCTGGCATTAGTCTTGTCTAAGGCCCGGTCTATGGCTGGCATTAATCTTGTCTAAGGCCCGGTCTATGGCTGGCATTAGTCTTGTCTAAGGCCCGGTCTATGGCTGGCATTGCAGGTATAAAGCTCACGGGGGGCATTGGCAGTAAGTGGCAGGGAATCTACGTTCTGGAAGTGGTGCCAGCCTCGCCCGCCAGCGAGGAGGGCAGCATTCAGCCCAACGACAAAATCCTTTACATCTGCGGCAAGTGCACCATGGGAATGACCCTGGAGGACGCGGTAAAGGCCTGCGAGTTGGCGCCACGCAAAGTCAAACTCAAGGCCGTCAGGTGAGCCCTACGCCTCACACGGAAAAAACAAAACGATTCGCGATTTGTTTCGCCGGCACTGTGAATTGTGTTTCACTCTCCTGTTCTGTTTCTCTGGTTTAGAGATGACCAGCCTGTGATGTCAAAAGGAAAATGGAACGGTATGTTTTCCTATATAAATATCATAAATATCCAGGGAAATTGCTTTAATATAATGCTTTTTTTAAAATTAATTAATTTTTTTTAAGGCCACTGAAATACTGTTTAATGTTTTGTTTGCGATTGAAAGCAGTATTGCACGCGCGTGTAGGTTACCGACACGCTTTGCGAGTTCGGCTCGTTCGTATTCCGCCATCTAGACCGCCAATAAGCACAATAATCCCTCCCGGCAGAGCCGCCATTTCGTCTTCTCTCATCCGCGTCGCCACAATTCTTTAGCGGACAAGTTGCCCGTTGCTCAAGTGAATCAGCCCGCGCGTCTGTTTAACCTTCCCCTGGGCTAATTAAGCGCTTGCGCTGTCAGAACGTCCGTCCGTCTCGGCTCTTAAGTGCGCCGGCTCGCAGACCGACGGATTTAACTCTAGTCAGAAGTGACATAAATGAGACGGAAAACTGCTCCGGTGGCTGCCATTCCGGCCCCGGCGTCACTGAACGCTTCGTTGCTCTCGTGGACATTTGGAGCGTGGTGTCAGTTTCTATTAGGGAAACCCCCCCCCCCCCCCCCCTGTCCCGTCCCTCCACTTCATTGCCAAAGTGGTGGTTTTTGCTCATGTACACCCCTAAGCGCACGAATGAGTGCTACAAAATAAATAAATAAACTAACGTTGAACACATGACGTTTTGGACATGTGCATATACAGGCTACGGAATCGCAAACGGTTCCAAACATTTATTTTGCCAGGCGCGAAGAGTGAATGCAATTTTGTGTATGCACGCTGCACCTGTGGGCAAATGATGGAGTGATTGACAGACAGGCCGTTAATTTGGGGGGACACAAGGTGACAGGGGATCGGAATGTTCTATATTTTCACAAGACAAACACATTTTCTGATTAAGAGTCGAACGAATGAATGAGTAGATGTGTTTCTGGAAAGTAAGTTGCATGGTCACTGATATATTTATTTTTAAAAATGTTCTGCTGGTACAAATTCAGATGATAATGAAAAATATCAAGGACTAAAGTCGCCTACAGAAGTATTGTGTCTTCAAATTGTTCAAAATTGTCTTTTAAATTGTTACTGTAAATATAAAGATATCACTTTAAAACAGTATTACAAGTCAAATCCAGTTTGTTCATAACAAACCAAACATTCTGTTTAAAGCTCTCCATTTTAGGTACAGTTAAATTAAACAGTTTACTCTATAAATATACAGTACATATTTTAACATGTTAGTTCAAAATAGAAATAAAATTATCATTATTATTAGTATTTTTTATTCTTGTTGTGAGAAGGAAATCTCTAAGCAAGTAGTTCCAGAATGGCAGAATCTATATAATCTATATATCTAATATATATCTATCTAATCTATATAATCTTATATATGAACCCCAATTCCACTTGAAGGGTTGTTTTTCCTGACTCATTTTTCCAGAGTTCAATAGGAAAATGAGTCTGGAGAAACAACCCTTAAAGTGATCCATCCATATCTACTGCATATCTGGCAGCAGAGTGATGGTTTGAGGCTTGTTTGATACCTCAGACCCTTGATAACTTACAGCCATTTAGCCAGCCATGTGTTTCCATACTGTTCCAGCATAATTTACAGCTTAATCTAGTCCCACCCTACAATTCCCATAGAGATCCGTTCAAATGCAGACACGTTATAGTATCGCTTGTACCTGAAAATAAGAGTCTTTTCATATACTTTTATACTCGGTCATGATAGCATCACCTGTTTACCTCTGGAATGTTACAAACAGGTGTTTTTTGAACTTCCCAGTCTTTTTTTTGCACCTGTCCCAACTTTTTTTGAAAGTGTTGCAGGCATCAAATTCTGAATTAGCATATATTTACAAAAATCAATAAAGTTGATAAGGTAAAACATTAAATATCTCTGTACAATTTTCAATTAAATGTATGTAAAAGAGAATTTACAAATTACCGCTTTTCTGCTTTTATGTGCATTTTACATACTGTCCCAACTTTTTTGGAATTGGGGTTTGTAGATTACAGACACTAAATGTTTAACCTATTTAAAATTTGTCATCCTTTCTAAGTTCTGATTTGAAAAAGTTATCTGGTGTTGTTATTATTGTACCAAAATGCGTAACGCTTTACATTAAGTTGCAACTATACCTGTGTAGCTAAATTGTAACTAATTTGGTAACAAAATGTTATTACCGAGTAACTCCAACGTAGGTAAAATGGAACAACATTTAACGGTATTCTTACACGTGAATATTTTTTTATATTCTATTAGCACTGCCACTCATAGGCAAATAAACCTGGCCTGTTCATTTCACAACGTGTCTTTATGATGGAATGATTTCATTTCAGCAGGAGAGATGTAACAGGGCTGGCCTTCACATGTGTAGGCTAATTAAGAATACCACTAACTGATGTTCCCTGTTACCTAGGTTTGAGTTACTCAGTAATAACCTCGTTACCAAATTAGTTACAATTAAATTCCACGAGTAGAGGTGCAACTTAATGTAAAGTGTCACCCCAAAATGGATATTCGTGGGGTTTTTCCCGAAGTATATCTGAAACATATTCTCAAACCATCTCTCCAGGTTTATTTGAATGGAAAAAGGACATCAAATTTTTCCCGCGATCCGAGGAGCAAAATCCAGTGGAAGCAGCGGCAGCGAGCGATGACGGTAGGGAATCTGGTTTCTCGTATTTACTGTCCTTGCCTTGCAGTGTGATTCCGGCGTTGACAGATCGAGCCTGTCTGGGACAGAGGAACCTCGGACCGGGATTAATTATTTGCGAGTCCTCTTGCCTCCCGCGGGGTATTGAGCTGCATTTTTGTGCGCTGTCCGTAAAACCGGCTCGTTCCGTCCTGCGCGTGCAGCGGTTGCCGGGAGACGGCTAGGCGGGAGGTAGCTCTTGAAAAGGGAAGCGCGTTCACCAGGTGAGGAGGAGATCCGTTCGTCAACACTTCTCTCACGGGGCGACCGTAATGAAATGGAGGTCATCTGTTCTCCGGCGGTGAAATGGATGCACAGAAAGGATGCCGTTGTGAGTTATTGACTTGTTTCAGACTGTTTGCTCGGCTAAGTTTGGGTAGGCCTACAACTCAATGTCTTATGTTATGGTGTCTCCGTATAACTTGGGCTCTGTGGAGTGATTTTACTCTTTTTCTCAGATACCTACGTTGCAAGAATTATTTGTAGTTGTCGTCTTTTAATTTGCTTTAAGAAATAGATCAGTTCATCTAACAATTTTCAACATGTTTTTTTAATTTTTTTAATTGAAGCTTGAAATCAATTAGAATTTTCTGGATAGGGTTGGAAAAAACTTAGATACCCTAAGCAGTGTAATTACCCCTTAATAAACGGATGTATTAATCTTATTTAGTGAACTTTAAGTAGCTTGGTTTTGTGGTTGTTTTATTAATGAGGTGCCCAACATAATGAAGCCTCGGTTGACTTGTGAAACAGCGGAAAAATTGTGTTATTTACAGAGGCAAGTCCAAAATGAGAACCAGTAATCAGGCGTCCAGAAAGCAGTGTTTAGGGCTTAGCTTTAGCGAAGAGAGTAGCTGTGTAGCCTACGTATGGGCATGTTATGAGCCCTGGAATCATATGAATAGTTTTTCTCGCTGTCTCTCTCTCTCTCTCGCTCTCTCCAGCCGAAGCCGCGCCCGAAGCCAGCGGTATGTCCGTGACCTCAGAGCAGCAGGTAACTGCCCCCTTCCTTTTATCAAGATGACATCACCTGAAACCCAAACCTGACCCCCCTCTAATCCGGCTTTGTCCTCTCGGCCGCTAATGCCCCCCCACCCCTCACTGGCTTCGCCCTCGCTAGATTTGCGCATTAATATTTCACCGGCCTTTCATTCAGAAAGATGTGACATCGTCGCCCGTGTTTCTGGGCAGCCAGGCCTTTTTTTAATAAACCTGCATAGGGGTTTGACTTTACATTACATTACATTCACTTGGGAGATGCATTTATCCAAAGCGACGTACAATAAGTGCATACCGAAGGTCGTTGAAACGACTACAAACAGGTCCGATAAAGTAGCTACAGCTCCATCATAACGTAACAGCTATCCACAGGCATGAACATTGAGTCTAGTTCACATAGTAAGCTATGGCTAAGTCTTAAAGGGATAGTTCAGAATTTTGGAAATAATGTCTCAATTACGACTTACCCATGATGTAGTTGATTGATGGAAACCATTTTCAGCTAATTCCATGCTGTCCCTTCTTTTGGACATACACACGTTGCTAAAGCTAGCACAACTCTATGGTAGCCGGTAGCATCCACTACCAAATGCACTTAAACACTCCACAGTGCACCCAAAGCAAATAAAATACGACAACAGTCTATCGGGGTTATTTTGAGTGTTTATACCATCATTTTTGAAGTCAAACTATCGTTCAATCCTTTACTTTGTGCTGACCTATATTCTCTGTGGAAGTACAGTGGCAGAGCGAACGTGGCCATTGCAACTTGTTGCTTTTCTTTGTTGTTGTAGTCGACCAGTGCCGGCACTACATTCGTAGGTATTGTAAAGTATCGCTCCGATCTCCTTTAAGTGCGTTTGGTAGTGGATGCTACCGGTTACCATAGAGTTGCGCTAGCATTAGCAACGTGTGTATGTCCAAAAGAAGGGACAGCATGGAATTAGCTGAAAATGGTTTCCATCAATCAACTACATCATGGGTAAGTCGTAATTGAGACACTACGTCCAAAATTCCAAACTATCCCTTTAAGAAACCACAACATCAGTCAAGACAGTAGTGTTACGTGTGTTAAAGTAGTAAGGTATATGATGCAAGAAACAAGTGCTGCATGAAAGTGGTGAGTTAGTCAATGTGGAATGGAAAAGGTGCGTCTTCCAACCACGACGGAAAGCAGGCAGCAATTGGGCAGTACGTAACGCAGCAGCGCAGAACACCAGGCCCTGCGCTGTTGCTAAGCCATAAGCACTTCTCCGTAATCGTTAGCGATGTAGCGTGTGGGCCCCAGCCCAGCAGAGGAAGGGGAGGGAGGGGCGTGGTTCTGGAAGAGCATAACCCTGACCCCTGACCTCCTCTCCTGGACCCACCCCACAGAGCGGCGTTCTCCAGGTGGACTTCCAGAAGCCGGACCGAGGGGGGCTGGGTTTCTCCCTGGTGGGGGGAGTTAATGGGAGCATGCTGAGGGTGAAGGAGATCTGCTCGGGCAGTCTGGCCCAACAGGACGGCAGGCTGAGAGCTGGGGACGTACTGCTGGAGGTAACCTGTCAATCACCCTGTCAATCAAACGTCAATACAGACTCTGTGGGGGGCTGGGAGGTTACACAGGGTCGTAGTGACCACAGGGCAGGGCAAAGGGGGGCATATTTCCTTTTATCCTACAAATCCATCAAGATGAGCTTAAGAAAGTAATTAAATTCTATTCAGTTCAATTTTATTTCTATACTTATTTGTATGTTACAAAGGTATGGGTCATTATTTCAGCATTCTGCAGGGGCAATAATTTAGGTATGTTCCTCAGGTGGAAGAAGGCCACTCTTGTGATATTATTAATATGGGCCTGAAAGGAGAGATCTGGATCAATACTTATGCCAAGGTTTTTAACAACTGTGCATGTGTGTGTGTGTGCATGTGTGTGCATTTGTGTGTTTGTGTGTGCATGTGTGCATATGTATCTGTGTGTGCGCATATGCGTGCCTGTATGTGTTTGTGTGTATTTTTATCTTTCCATGCATATGTGTGCGTGTGTGTGTGTGTGTCTGGGTGTGTGTGTGTGTGTGTGCGTGTGTATATATGTGTGTGTGCAGGTAAACGGCATTATCGTATCAGGGCTCAGTCACAGTAAAGTCGTGGACATCCTGCGTAAGGCGGAGGGCTCAGTCCAGCTCACCATCTCTAGGGCCGGCCCACCCCACTGTAGCTCCGCCCCCAGCCCTGGCTCCACCCCTCAATCGGTCTTCAAACACACCGCTCTAAATTCACCAGGTGAGCTTAACCCTCAGACACTCCACCAACAACACCACTACCTGAGCAGGGCGGTATTCACACAAAGCCGGATTACTGAGTTAGCTGGATAACTGACTTAGCTGGATAACTATCGGCACTGAGTAACACCCGGAACCCTCTCAAATGTGGAACATGGACTGAAGTAAAGAGCTGTTCTGGGTTTTACTCAGTGCAGTTATCCAGCTAACTCTGTAATCCTGCTTCATAGTATACCCCACAGCTGACCTCACCAGAAGACACGCCCACACTAAGAATTTTTCGGTTCCAGTAAACCTATCGTCATTGTGACTACCATTCTCGGCTGGAAGTGAATTTTCTACATATATTGTGAAATCTGGATTGTTTTATGGAACAAAAATACTTGCTCTGAGTACTAACATTTCCTCCCTGTTACAATGGAAATGGAAAAATTATCTTCCCAGCATAATTTATTCCAATTCAATTAAATCTCTGTTTTTCACAGTATTTTATTCCTTCAGATTTTTCAGTAAAGCCTGAGTTTGTGCTGTTGGACATGCTGAGTGTAAACCATATAATCAGCTCTTAAAATAAATATCAATTCTTGGCAATGCAAAAAAAAAAACTGTCCCTGGGAGTTCCTTTGTCACTGAATGACCAATCATAGCTTTAAATATAACTTTTACATTAATTTGTGTGCACTTTGCTTTAAATGCAGCAATCACAATAGAAACAGCTCAAGAGGATCTGGCAAACCTGAAGTCTTTACAGAGTGAAGAAAAACAAAGAGAATCTCCTGACAGTTTAGAAAAGGTGAGAGAGACGCACCTATCTGCTAACACCTAAATATAACATCCTTTACCTTGCTTGAATTACTGCTAAAATATGATATTGATGCATTGATGTTTTTTTCATCCTATGCCACTTATTGTAAAGATTTGGGGTCTCCTTGCTGTCCTGGCTCTCTCAAAATGGCCAAAAAAGTAAAAACCGCTCAATGAGGTGCAGACACTGGAACAAAATGGAAAAATGAAAGAGAAAAAGTAACACACTCTCATTGCAGAAATCAGGACATGTGGCGAGTGAGAGTGCAACGTTTCCTTTAATTTTTATCTCTCAAAATGGCCTCCAGTAATCACCCCGTAGTTTAACGGACCAAACAATCCCCCGCCCTCCCTCCACCTTAGCTTTGCTGAATGTACTGGCACAAAATGGCCGTCATTCATCACTCAGGTGGAGGCTGAGCTAGGTGTGCTCTCTTCACTGTAAAGTAGGGTCGTGCAGAGACCTTTAGAGGGACAGGTGCTCAAAGTGAGAAAAGGGCACATCAACTTAGAAACACTGTTGTATGATACCCAGTTACTGTACAGAATACATTTTTACCAAAATTAAAGTCAGCAACAATAATAAGACAAATATAACTTTTTCAAATCAAAGGGGCACATTGGACACTTGGTGCAAAAGGGGCAGGTAGTTGGGCAGAGACCAACCCCCCCCCCGTGCATGTGCCTACTGTAAGGCACTTTTGAGGTCATGAAAAGTGCTATTTAAATATATAAATGTAATCTCTTATTATTTCGCGCCAGATTATCACAGCAGCTGGTGTGGTTGGCTTTACCTTGATCTTTGAATGCAATCAATTTGTGTTCCAGTCACCTGCGCAAACATATTACATCACAGAACAAACATGTTACATCACAGAACAGACCTGTTACATCACAGAACAGACCTGTTACATCACAGAACAAACGTGTTACATCACAGAACAGACCTGTTACATCACAGAACAAACGTGTTACATCACAGAACAGACCTGTTACATCACAGATGTGCCTGGCGCTCGCCACTCCCCAGGAGTCATACGCTTAAGAGGAGGCTAATGTGGTAAATTACTCTTTCGCTCCCTCCCTCCCTCGCTCTCTCTCTCGCTCTCTCTCCCTCCCTCCCCCACAGGGAAACAGAAACTGTACACCCACGCCCCAGACCTGCTGCCCTCCCCTCTGCATGTCGGACATGCTGCAGGACGCCTCTGAAAGGTAGGACCCGTCCCGTTCTCTCGGGCCACTCAGCTTCCTCTTTTACACTGAAACATAAGGGAAGTTCACTTCAAAAAGCCAGCAGCCGAAGAGATGGGCTTAGAACTTTACAGGGGAAAAATTTGGTCAGTACTATCGAGTTTAAAGCTGACTACTGTGGTCTCCAAGATCTTGAGCACAGAGTTTAAAGACCAACCCGTAGCTAAATGCTATGAAAAGTAATTTGATTTGGTCGCCGTCGTTTTGATGTAGACTGTGCGGTCTCTACTCAATTATGTTCTAACTTTATGCTTTATTCTCATCTTAGCTGCCCTTGCACTTTTGATCTGAGCTGGGCCTTGATGATACGAGACACTGATCTCATCAGCCATGTTACCCATAATGCTACTTCCCGACATTGACCAAAACTTCTGATAGTTAATAGATATGTACTGTTTGCACGAAAAGTGCTTTGGGCACATTTGTGTATCTCAAGAAGAGTTATTTCCTGAAATTCTGACCTTGCCTCATTATTTCCAGTGAACATTACAGTATATCTATGAAAATGACATTTTCGTTTTCTTAAAGCCGTTAGCTTTCACCGTCAGAATGACCAGCCAATGTGTGTCACATCACAACCACGTCATTAAGCTAAATCATTTTTCCTCCTGTTCATTTCTCTGGCAGACGTAACGTAACAGCCTCTTGGAGACTGGCAATGCTCACGCGTGCTCTAATTGTAGTGCAGTCACAGGGATGTCCACAAGGAGGCAGCAGAGAGCCACCGATGTAGCAGTGACACTAAACTTAACCTGGGATTAAAGGAGAACGTAAACTAAAAGAAAGAGGAATCTGATCTGTCACTGCACACCTTTAAAACAGTATTCCTGTCCCTGCCTGGAGTTATAGCTCTACTGGAACCCGGTAATGTGAAATTGATAGGCAGCGCCGCCCAGGGCAATGACTACTTGTGGGTTCTGCTGTCTGGCCAGGCTAAGAGCTAGCACTGAGCATGTGATCAGTGATACAGCAGATGTAACGATGGCTCCGCCCCCTCACCTGTCAATCACCCTGAACCCTGTGATGACTGGCCTGTGGTGGGGGAGGGGGTGGGGGGGTTAATGGAGTCACCAGTTATAGGGACGCGCTGCTTCCCCAATCCGGACTTTTTCCATTTTCTTTGCTTGGTTTTTTCCCCCCCTCACAGTCTACATGAAACCCTACACATGTCGTTTGGGGCAGTGTTAGGGAGGGTGCAAGGGGTGAGGTGGAGGGTAATAGTTTAGGGGAAGGGTATAGGATAAGGGTACAAACAAACAGTATTGGGGGGGGAAATGTAGGAGAATGGTATAAAGGAAAACAGGGGACGAAGTTACATGAAGTAATTTAGGAAAGGGTAGCATTGCTTTGGAACAGAGCTAGTTTAATGAGTTTGAGCTATGATAGGCAATATTGTTTGTTGTAACTTGGCCTCATTTTGATGTCAATAGGCCTACTTTTAATGGCAGGCCTAGTTTTTGCAAGTTTTACTGAATGACTTACAGACAGTGCTTTGTTTGTGTGAGTACCTTGGCATTTTTGTACATTTCCATTGAAAACATTTTTGTTGAGAGAGGGATATAGGTGCACTTTTTGGTTAGAGATTTACCTATTTCGATTTTAAACTGAAGAAGGTAAGGGACAAAAATACTGACAGATTTAAAGGTTGAAAAAGACACAATATCTGCTTTATGAATTTATTTTTCGTGCTCCCTTTGTCCTCCTGATCCATGTAATTGGTCTCCCGCCAATTACATGTCTGTTACAACTAGCGACTTTTCTACCTTCTAGGTGGAAAAATCGCAGGAAAATCCACCTTGCGTGAATTTCACCGCCGAACGGTAGCAATATTCCTCATTCCTGCCCCGATCCCCCTTCAGAACCCAACCCCAGCACTCACGCCAAGACGCCAAGTCTGTGAAGGGAAAGGTCAAAGGTCGCTCTGACGGCTGGAGTAGCGATGATGACGATGATGATGGAGATTCGTCGAAGCCTTCCGCTCGGGAGCCGACGCCCCTCACAGGTAGAGTCTGACTGTTCAGGCAAAGGCTGCTGGGAAATATGCAATGACAGCGGTATTGGCACGAACACATAAACTAACGATTACAGTGCCTCCCTCCGTTCTCATCAGTGACATGTCCGAAAACACTGGAACATAATTATCATTCATTTCATTTTTTGTGGTGAAAAGTCGGTGAAACGCCCATCTAGGCATTCGGGTGAAAATCCGGCTGCATTTGGTTATAAAATTAAAGTTTTATAGTCGACTAGGATGTAGCCAGGCTATATCTGGGTAAAACCTGATCTATACTGGTGGTTAACCTGGTCCATTTACGTCCAAACATCTCTTGGCCTAGATTTCTACCCCTCTAGACGTCTAGATTCCGGCTTTTCCTCACAGGGATGTGTTCCATATGGTAGGAAAATATGGAAAACCCATTTTCACAACTCCGTGTGCATGTGTGTGTGTGTGTCTATGTGTGTTCATCCCAGGTGTATGGTATCACTGAACATGCACAGTAGTGTGTGATTTGTGCACTGTGTGGCAGGTATTGCTGATATAATTTATTTTATGCTACAGTAAAACAAAAAATGCAGACACTGTTGACATGAGCGGTTGTTGCTGTTTTCAGTTGATATTTTGGGGATATTTGAGCAAGGTCACGTTCCCATATGAACAACTGTCGTTTTCCTTCAGCCGTTGATGTTAATTACAGGGTTGTGGAATCTCACCTTGCGCTGTGTGAAAACAAAAAGAAAAAAAACCCTGCTGTTGGATTCAAACTGACGCAGAAGTCACAGTTCCTGTACACATCACCCACCGTCATGCAAAAAAAAAAAAACTTTCCCACAGCCGCTCAGCAAATTGAAAAGATTTTTGTAAGGATTTATTGTGGTGTCTTATGTCTTTTCAGTTACGGAACACAAGAGATTAGAGTAATGCAGTCATCTAACATGTCTGTGTGTGTTCCCTGTTTATTTCACCAATGTTCAGATGTGCCACAAAACTTGAAGCGCAACGGTTATCCTTTCTTGGTGCAGATGTATACACTTCCTGTAAAGGAGGAAGTGACTAATACAGACATTAATATTGAGTATACCTTTTCTTTTATTCATTATTAGTTTCTGAGGAGATTCTGGCCAGCTTGGCATTGATATCAGTATTTTAAGTGAATTCTGAAAAGAAATGGAGTTTTGTGAATTCTCGTAACGCATAGCATTTTCCCTTGTTCTTAAAAAAGGTCCCCCTATAGTCTCTGAAGAGGAGTTGTCCAGCCTGGCACTGATAAGCCCCTCCAGGAATGGCCAATACTCGGGGTCAAGGGTCAAAGCGCTGATTCAAATCCTGCAGCACCAACTGGACCAGCAGGAGTTGGTGAAAGAATTCATGGTACTTGCACATACGTCCTCAAACCCCATTACACTACAGGCTACATCCGCTTAGCCAACCGCATCACCCAGGGCAACCTGTGCGATTTAGCGGTTAATGTGTACAGTTGAGCGTTTCGGTGAGCAATGCGTGTGTGAAGTTCCCTGCTCTAGGGCAGGGGATTTTCAACTGGTTTTGATCAAGGGACCCCCCACCCAGGTTTAAAGGCATCCCCGGGATCATAAGTTAAAAAGGGTTGTATTTTTAAAAAAAATTCCCAAATCTATATATAGTCGCTGCATATCAAGTCTGGTCAGGGACCCCCTACAGTACTTTCAATGACCCCCCCCTCCACCCTGTTAAAAACCCAGGCTTTAGGGTCCCTCAACACTGTCCCCATACGTTATCCAAACCCAGGACCCAGGTCTGGAATAATCAGGACGTCACATGTGGCCCTCGTTCAAGCAGTCATTGGAGCAGAGCTCCAGCTTCCATTCACATGCCGCCGAGTTGCTGGTACAGTTTGTTAAAACGTTTATCTAAGCACATTTATGGTCCCAAAAAATCCCCCTTTATTGTGGGGGGATTAGAAGCCGGTGAGGCGGGGAAACGTCCTGCATAGCCCCCTCTTGGCCAGTGTTGCAGGGGTGAGGGCACCATAAAGGACGAATACCAGCGGAGGTCAGCGTGTCTTCGCTCTTTACGGCCCATCGGCTCCGAGGCTGTTTACCGGCTCTAGTTTACAGCTCTGCAGCACCTCGAGCCTCGAGATAAAGCCTATCACACCGCTGGGGAGGGGGGAGAGAGAGAGGGGGCCGTATGGAGTTAATTATCTAAAGCGGGAATATCGTGATTAACCCACAGAATGTCTTATTGTTTCGCCCCTCAGGCACTGGAACATTTGAAACCCTCGGACAACTGCCTCATCGGAAAGGCACCCGAAAACCGGGAGAAGAATCGATACCGGGATATCCTGCCTTGTAAGTCACCTTTTAAAACCATAACAGTACGTCACTGGAAGAGAGGGCTGCCAACAGCTCCGCTCCTTATACCTTAATCCGTCGTTTTTATTAGTTCCTTTATTTAAGGTATTTCTCTTTACTGCTTGCAAACTTTGAGTGTCACACAAGAGAGGCTTAAAGCGAGAGCCTATTTCACTGTTGACAAAACACAGAACGCCGAGCTGAATTGTTTAGTCTAGGCAGCGCGGGACCTCGGCTCGCGGAAAAGACAAGGACATCATTGTGGCCGCTGACGTGTTAGCGTGCTAGCAGCATAGCGGCCAGGCCTCCGTGCAGCGCGGCCGATTAAACGAAACGCATCCCGTTACGCACCGCTGCGTCGCGTCCGATTACGCATCGGATCACACGACGCCGGTGCATGTGACCCTTCCTACTTCAGAGTTTTACGGTAAAGTTGCGTCTTTATCCTTGGGGGTTTGGCAGGACCCGGACGCTACACAAATGATCCAGTTTCCACATTCAGCGACCAAAGGGATCCCATTTATACACATTCATTTGTTGACATGGAGGTGAAGGGGAGGTTTAAGAAACCACAGAGGCCACTACATCACAGGAGAAAGGGTTCCAAAAGGCTCCTCTGTGTCTCCATAGAGGAACCCTATCTACACTCTCAGAAGAAAGGGTTCCAATCTCCATGCAGGAACCCCATCAAGTTCAAGTGTTCTTTTTACAAGCAAAATGGTTCAATCTGGGAGCTTTCACACTTTTCACAGCTACCATAGAAGGTTCCATAAAGAAGTAAAAAGGGTTCCCCTATAGAGCCAAGCCAAAATAACCTTCGTTCCCTGAGAGTGTAGTTGAATCAGGTAAAAACTGTATGAGAGTGCGGGGCTGCAGCAGGCTGTGTGCTGGCCAGGGGGACCCAGAAGAAGATCACCACCCTCCTCTTCATCATTTAACACCTCACTCACTCCTAGGCCTGTGTCTCAGTCTGCTGCTGCTACGGCTCATTTTTCCAGAACATTCTACCCCCAGGGAGAATCAGTTTTTTTTTTTGTTTTAATTGCATACACACACCAATGGAGAGCATTGGGTATTCATTGGGTACCCCCTGAAAGCCAGCACAAGTTTGCATTGTTTTCTGCTTAAATCAGCCACACTGCACGCCAGTTAAATATCTGCCAATCACCCCATAAAAAGCATAACTACCCCAAATCTAATTCTAACCAGCAATTTGGAAATGTCACTAACTGTGCAAGTACCTTTTTATTCTCCATTAAGAAACCACACTGGGACTCTTATCGCCCCAATAATGAAAACAATAATGTTCTTGAATGAGTAAATATGGGACACTTATAAAATGTAAATACAATAAATGCATATAAATACGCTATGCTCACGCAAGACAATATTTGCATCTCTTCACTCTCACAGAAGGGAAGATTTTTTCTGTTTAATATTACACAGACATATGATTCATATTAATATGTATGTCACACAAATAATATCATTGTTGATATACAAAGACTATCTTTTGTGACCTTGCGTTCCATAGAAATGTTCGATGAGAATAAAAAAGACAAAAAAAAAAAAAAGGAAAACGCTCATTGGAAGCATTTAGGTTTTTATGTTTCAGTAAACCGCTAAGATACTGGATGTAATTGACCCTGATTCATCCTGCTAGCCTCAGCGATGCTCTGGAACTGAATTATTGTGCTGCCTCGGGTAAAGGCCAGGGGGGGAATAATAAGGCTCAAATCTGATTTTAAGAAAAGTAAAGATCAATGTCTGGTGGTGAAACAACATGACTGGCGACCATTTCAGAGAATAAGAAGCAAGTGCACCTAAGAACAGAGACGATCAGTATTCCATTCAGCCAGCATCAAAGATCCTGATTCTGGATCTGCCATGGGGGACGTCAACTGCATGGGATGACCTAACTGACCTTAACAGGGAAACTAGACATTTCCGGATTAGATTAGACACCCCTGCTTTAGCCCAGTGGTTCTCAAAATCAGGGGGACCCCCATGTATGCAGGTTTTTCATTCCAACCACAATTGCAATCCCAGAATTTTAACAAGCTTTTGACTTCTCATAACTACGTTATGAGCGTTTTGAGGGATTATTTACCCTCTTAAGCCACATTGGCAATATGCACGGCATAAAGAGTAAAGTTCCCATTTTTAGGGTAATGTACCGTAACTCCACCCTTCCCTCGGCCCACAGATGACAGAACGCGGGTCACGGTCGGGGAAGCTCAGGAGTACATAAACGCCAGCTACGTCCGCATGCAGGTGGGGACGGACGAGTTCTTCTACGTCTCCTCCCAGGGCCCGCTGCCCGGCACGCAGGACTGCTTCTGGCAGATGGTGTGGGAGAGCCGCTCCGACGTCATCGCCATGATGACCCAGGAGGTGGAGCGCGGCCGGGTCAAGTGCCACAAGTACTGGCCCGAGAGCCCCCACGCCCCCCTGGACACCGCCCGGTACCAGCTGGTCCTGGACAACTTCCAGACCCAGGACTACTTCCACATAAAGATCATCAAAATGGTGGAGAAGGAGGTGAGGGAGCCGAGTCCACCAATCACAAAGTACTTTGGTAACAACCAGTGGAACAACATCACTGGTGATTGGTGGATACTTTCTGGCCAAACTTCCTGGTTCCTGTGGGTATTAGGAAGTAGCCCGGCGGTATCCACGAGTCAACATCCGTGTTGTGCTATGGGCTATTACCAATGTACTCTGTGATTAGTGGACTCTTCTATGTTCTCTACCAAAAAAATAAATAAAAATCATGACTGTCTTTTCCCTTTTTGACGATCCATGGCGTGTGGCATTTGCAAGTCGTGACTCAACCTCTCAGGTGTGAAAGACAGTTGAAGGAACTGCTTGTGAAAACGTTGTTTACCCGTTGTGTCATCAGTAATTCCGCATCCGGGGAGGTATATGATGTGAGATCATTCTGACAAACATCTAATTATAACAAAACGGGCGTTGGAATGCTTTACGAACACTCAGCGTATGCTAGAACATGAATAAGACTAGAAGTGGAAGTGGCTCGACTTCAAAAGCAAGCCGAGGAAACAGATTCTGCTCAGATAAGACCTTTAGATTACATACAAGAAGGAGTTTTGATCACAGGATATTAAAGGCATTAAAGTAAGACATTAAGAGGGGGAGAATTAAAGCGTAGGCTAGAGGAAATGTTGAGGAAGTGTTTACAGAGATGTGCCGTGGTCGGGAGGTGAGGCTACAGCAGAACAGTAATCTGTTGCTATTGTTTTAGCCAGTGTATGTGTAGCGGGTGTAGCTCGGCTAGTTCGCTAGTAAGCACAGTGAGGTGCAGTAAAGCGAAGGCCTTGTAGCAGGTTACCGTGACAACACTCTCTGGCGACGCAACCCTCAGGGTCAAAATAACGACGTTATCCTTAGCTATCGGCGATGTCGTCTTTAGCTGATTGGTAACGCGTTCGCTTACGAGTGAGAGGAGCGGGGTTCAAATCTCACCTTGGACTTCTGAGTAAACGTAAGCTTCTCTCTTTCTATACGGTTACATATGCAGTAAGCCGGCAGGGATGGATGAAATACACGGGTTACAAAACACAAAATGCCTATGAACTAGTCAGGATGGTAGAGGTGTTGGTGGCTTTACAGGTGGCAGAGAGGCATATATAGGAGTAAATAAAATGACAGCCTGTTCACAAGGTAGTCATACAGGTCGTGATAACCCATGTCAGGCAAGTTAGCAGCCTTGCAAATGTTGCACTGGCTTGAAAAATGTGCAAATTGTACGAGTCGACAGTGACAGCTATTAAACTAGCTCTTTCCACATAGCGAGGCTTCTCAGCGGGATTCAGATGTTGAACATTTAACATCTAATGGGTAACGTTAACTAACACTACTCTGTAGGAGTAAATAAGAGACAGCCTATATCTTTAAATATATAATTTATTTATTCAGGAGTCCCATTGAGGTACAACTCTCTTTCTCAAGGAAGCCCTGACTGCTCTGGTCCTCTTAATTAATAAAATTTAAAAATCCAAAGAACGCACAAACTAGGACAGTGTTGTGTTAATCTATGCAAAAAACGTTGTCTATCAAAGCATAAAAGTGGAATAGAAGGGGTATAGCCATCGCCCAAGTTAGCTGCGATGACTAAGCTAGTCCGGCCACGCCCAGGCACCACCTAAACCAGGAATAAGCCTGTGCCAATAGATGAACATATTTCAAATGCATGTATTTGAAAAAATGTCTATATTTTTTTATATATTATTTATCTATGCTTTATTTATTCAGGAGTCCCATTGAGGTAAAACTCTTTCTCAAGGGAGCCCTGACATTTGAAATACTGTCTATCCCAGGATATCGTCACGGAAGAACACTGCGGAAACGTTTGGAGGAACATTCGAAACATTTGAATGTTTGTGTACAGTGCCGTGTAGAGCTGTGCTTGGGTCTAACAGGTACACTCTGGCCTGTTTCAGAGCGGGGACACGCACTTTGTGAAGCACCTGAAGTTCACCACCTGGCCGGACCACGGCACGCCACACAGCTCAGAGCAGCTGGTGCGTTTCATCCGCTACATGCGGGCTATCCACTCCAGGGGACCCATCACTGTGCACTGCAGCGCTGGGATTGGTCGAGCCGGAGTGCTCATCTGCACTGACGTCATCCTGGGACTCATCGAGAGAGACCTGAGCGTGAGCCCCGCCCCGCCCTGCCCAATGTCTCAGCTGGGGACCACTGTTTGTCTGTCTGTCTGTCTGTCCCTGCCTCACCTGGGGACCACTGTCTGTCTGTCTGTCCCTGCCTCACCTGGAAACCTGTCTGTCTGTCTCTGACTCATCTGGGGACCTCTGTCTGTCTGTTTGTCTGTCCCTGCCTCACCTGGAAACCTCTGTCTGTCTGTCCCTGCCTCACCTGGGGACCACTGTCTGTCTGTCTGTCTGTCCCTGCCTCACCTGGAAACCTGTCTGTCTGTCCCTGCCTCACCTGGAAACCTGTCTGTCTGTCCCTGCCTCACCTGGGGACCTGTCTGTCTGTGTCTGACTCATCTGGGGACCTCTGTTTGTCTGTCTGTCTGTCTGTCTGTCCCTGCCTCACCTGGGGACCACTGTTTGTCTGTCTGTCCCTGCCTCACATGGAAACCTCTGCCTATCTGTCCTCCCTGACTCCTTCCACAGATGGGGAAAATTACACTAAAATGTATTTTGTTACCAAGGACAAAATACCTCCAAAATAAACAAAGTCTGTAAACTTCAATCAAAATGGAGGTATAGATTGCCTTGCAGGTGTCACAAAGTTGTAAACCGTACAGAGAAATGGCGAGAAACCCGTCTTGCAATACATGCAAATACAGGGGGGTTCCCCAAATTTTCTGAGTAGCCAGCCAGGTGAGAAAAGTGGCCAGCTCGGGGTGTTGGGAGCAGGGAGACAAATTGTTCCGATGACATCATTTACGGCTTAAAGTGGGGAAAAGCCAGGGACCTGAATGGATCGCACCGATTAACATGCTCATCACGTTGCTGAGCCAATCGTCTAGCTAGACTCTTATTCCCCTCAGTTTTGAGTAATTAATGGTGGCTCTATCTAAAAGCAGCCGGCCAAACAGAGGTCTGTAGTGGGCCATTTAGGGGGACGCCGTGCAAATATACATACCGAATACGTCCAATGTATGTGTTTGATATACTGGCACACGCCTCGATATAACCCGTTTGTGTCTCTCCACAGATAAACGTGAGCGATATAGTGAGGGAGATGAGGCTCCAGAGATACGGGATGATACAAACGCAGGTACTGTTCTCAGCAGGAGAAAATACTGCTCTCAACTGTAATTCACAAACCAGCTTGGCCAGAATCTGCTGTGGAAATACAGCACAGTAAATCTATACGGAAGGACTTTTCACCTCTCAACCCTCGTAATCACTCGCCATTCGTGTGTACGTGCAGCAGCCATCCTTAACACTCCCAGCTAGCTGCTAATTAAACATGTAATTCCCCATTTAAACGAGCTTTAATTAGGCATCCAAGGGGTCCCAGCTCACATCGCCGCAGAAAGCGTTTGATTTTCTTCCCCTTCCTTCCTCTAAATATGATGTATGGGGCACTAATAAATCCCACAGACAGCGGCCCCAATAATGGCATTCCCATTCCCTCTGATTTCAGGAACAGTACCTCTTCTGTTACAAAGTGTGGTTGGAAGTTCTACAGAACATCCTGCTCCTTCACGGTAACCGCTGGCAACAGGAGAAGCCCCTGTGAATCTCATCCCATCCATCCACCCACCACAAACCACTGTACCCCAGTTCCCAACGAGGAAGAGACTATATATTTTGTAGGCATATATCTACTTGTATATGTTTTTTTTCTTATTTTATAATATTCATATTTCAGTTTTCTGACTCCAGCTGAAGTGTGCTGTTTGATACTGAGGTAAACGTGGCTGTGCACATCTGCAGAGGTTCACTTCCTTTGTACGGCTGCTTGGTTTTAAATCTGTAATAGTGAGCAGACGTTCGTAGCGCCCTGCTGTGCACTGATTTATGTGCTGGTGTACAGTGTTTCAACCAGAATGCTGAACCGGAAATTTGTTATTTGAATTCTAAAATCTACTATTTTTGTTTTGTTCAATTATCCTGTGAGTTTAAATTTATCCAGTTTATTTTTTTACCTTTCATTTACGGCAATCATTTTAAAATATTTTATTTAAAAAATTTTTTTTGGTACTATGTAACATTGGGCAGTTTTGTGGTAGGTAATGGTAATTAAGGTAAAGCAAGGTAATTAAGAAAATTTAAAGACTTAAAGATATAAAACTGGGGATCATCAGGGGACTTAAGTGCTTTTGAATTCACAAGAAGATTGTAAAGAGGTTTTCTGAACAGGGAAAGCTTAGAAACACATTCGTTAACCGTCTCCGTGGATGCTCGTCTGCAGACGGTATAACGGCCATCTAAAAAAGGACAAATAACGTGCCTTAGAAGCTAACAAATTGTGCGCACCTTTTTGGATAAGTTGCCGTAGCAACAGAGGTAAAGGCATTAATATAGATGATAAAGCAGGGAACAGTAGCAGCATCAACAAGCCACTCAAACAGGTTTGACGGCTAATGCTAACTAACACTAGCACTCATTACTGCTCTCAGAGCTTGTGGAAAATCATTTGGTCAGTAGCTTAAAGTCTTTCTGAGGATTGCCGTTTCTGGCTGCAATCGTGTTAATAACGATGTGCGTGGCGCGAAGTTTAGGGGGGGGGGGGGGGGGGGGGGCAAATAATGCTGAAAACATCCGGTGTGATTTACCTTTCATGCTCAGATCACTTGGGATCATCGATAATCAACAAGCGACATTGGTTATGGTTCCGAAAAATATATAGGCTAACTTTTTAAAGATAAAATACAGGGACTTTTGTCACTTCGAGGTTATGACAGAATTTTTTGGTGCCGTTGGCCATAATCAAACAGTTTCACTTTGAAAGAAGTTTTATAGACTTGTATGGGTTAGTGCTATTATCTTGTGCTAGCTACAGGTTTCTTCATCACCCCACGCGCCTCATCGAGCTGCAATCAATAAAAGCTAACGAGCTAGCACTGACCGCTTCTGCAGTGAAGTAAAACAAGAAATGTTTCTGTGAGAAATACACCATCTTGTGTATCTACTGCTCTCTACATCCCCACTATAACTCTAAATCCAGGCAAAGGCAGTAATTCTTAACTGAACCTGACTTTTTGAGAGATATTGTTATTTTTATATTTCATTGTCAGCTGTTCCTAATAAACTGCTTCTTCTCCAGAGGTGGAAAGTCCAGGTTCAGAAAGTAAAAGTCCTTCCCAGTGTTTTGTTCCAGTCACCTGGATTTTGATAATTAGCAGAATTCTTCAGCCAGGAGGTAGAACTAATTGGTGAAATGAGCTGGCTGAGTTCATGGGTGGAAGAAACACACGGCAGGACTTTTACTTTCTGACCCCTGGACTTTCCCCTTTGTTTAGCATTACTTTTATGTATTAAAAGGTCTGATTGTGTACAGCATAATTGAAGAGTGTTTTCCCCAAAACTCACTCGGCCCACTTTTTTACCAATTTTTGCTTATTTTAAATTGGTGAAGTGTTTTGCGTGTGAAAAAATCACATTTTATACATAAATCCCTAAGAATATTAGCATAAAAGCAAAATTTATCAGAAAAATTATACCCATCTTGAAAAATATGGTTTATCAAAACTGAACTGAGGTTTGGAAAAACACTCGATTTAAATTACTCTATACTGCGTGCACACGTCTGATGAATCATCGCATATCCCAGTACACTGTGAGACCAACCGTATTCTCAAGAGCGTGTGAATATTCTCTCCTTCATGTATATGTTATGAATATGACAGATTGATTATTAAACTGATTGTTCTGATATCTGAGCTGTACTGTACTTCCTAATGCACTGTACACGCTCTCTGTACCAAACAGGATTCTCGCGTTCATCTGAAACGTGAGTCGGTGCAACTGTTTTTTCCTTTTATTCAAACGTTATGAAATACATTTTCCCCTCCATAATTTAATTTCCTCTCCCGTACTTAGTGTAATTTATGTGTGGGACATTTAGTCTGAATGTTAAAGTGATTATAATAACGGCACGTATGGAACAAGGAGGCTATTCAATACAGCCACTCACTATAAGCGCTATTGTAATTGCGTTGATTGTTTAAGCACATTTGAGATGTTGCTCAATGGCAGTAATGATGCCTGTAGGGTCCAGGCACGGTTAGCACAGAGAACAGTATAGAGAGTGTGCTCTCCTGTAGCAGGGGACATCACCTGGGAGGTATATGTGGAATAAATTATGAGAGAAAGGGTTAAGGAAACATAAAACTGACCACAATTCTTTGTTTCCCTCAAAATGTACAGAGATCGACCTTGTCGCTGAAATTTGAATACCACACGCTGGTTTCTGCTAAATGCTATGATTGTTCACTGAGGTGACCTGTGAAGGATGTTTAAAATTCTGGAATTTAAAGAACATTTTTTCACCCTCCAGCCCCCACCCCCCCCACTCCAGTTTCCCACCGAGACTTTGCCCAAAGAGGGGAACCACCACCGAGACACCTGATATAGGATGCACACGTATATACACCGATCAGCCCACAACATTAAAACCACTGACAGGTAAAGTGAATAACATTGATTATCTCGTTGTTATTTTGGTTCTGTACTCTAGTTTGAAAGGATATAATGACAGTGAGGTTGACGTGCAGACTGTCAGCTTTAATTTGAGGGTATTTTCATCCATATCGATGAACCGTTTAGAAATTATGGAACCTTTTGTACATAGTCCCCACCCCCATTTTTGGGCATCACAAAATATTGGACAGTTTTAACATAATGTAGAATCAAGTAATCATTTTTAATATTTGGTTGCATATAGTTTGCATGCCATGACTTCCTCATGTCTGTGACCCAACAACATCAAAAGACTCTTGATATCTTATTTTCTGGTACTCTTACAAGCGATACTATAACCTCTCTGCATTTCAATGGATCTCTATGGGAATTTGGGGGGGTGGGGACTAGATTGAGCTGTAAATTATGCTGGAACAGTATGGATTACATGGTTGGTAAAATGGCTGTAAGTCATCAAGGGTCTGAGGTATCAAACGAGCCTCAAACCATCACTCTGCTGCCAGATATGCAGTTGATATGGATGGATCACTTTAAGGGTTGTTTCTCCTGAC
>CM056380.1:106875846-106915846 GCA_029718625.1 Synaphobranchus kaupii
CCCCACCTTTGCCCCCACCACTGAGCTAGGAGGGATTAAGAATCTCCTCAGCATCCTATGCAGCAAACTGATGGGCTAAAGCTCACAAAAGGAACTACTGTCCCTATCTGAAAATGTTGAAAAAACCAAAGTTTTTAAATTCTGTTTTTATGTATGTATTTTGTCGCATTATTAACTGTTGAAAATAGATATGAAATCACTCGCAATTAGTTCATGGAATGTTCAGGGTATGTGCTCCTCGACCTTTGGGCTCAAAAGCACAAGCCCTGACTTTATTCAAAAAGGAAATAGTTATGATATAATTGTTTTATTAGAAACATGGTGCCATGTTGATGCACTGACTCACTGTCCCTCAGGTTACAAAGAAATCATAGCGCCATCATTTAAATTAAAGCATGTCAAGCACAGCAGAGATTCTGGGGGGATGATAATATGGTTTAGGGAAGACCTGGCAGCGCACATCACCCCAATAAAACAAGGGCCGCACACATATATGGCTAAAAATGTAACGGAATAGTCAATTGTGACAATGATGTTTACCTGTGTGCGGCCTCCACCCCCCCACTGAATCTCATTATTATGATGAGGGTTTTTTTTCCATACCCTCCACACAGAAATTAACCATTTCCAGGCCCAGGGATATGTGCTGCTGTGTGGAGATTTTAACGCAAGAACAGGAACAGAGCCAGACTGCATTAACAATAACGATAATAAACATATATTTGGACAGACCCCTCTAAATTTTATACCAACTGTAGCACAGAGAAACAACCCTGACTGTGCTGTAAATAAAAATGGTAGGGAGTTAGTGCATCTCTGTTGGAGTTAGGGTCCCAGATTCTGGAGATATGGGATCGCCACTGGCTCCAGAATCTCATTCCGATATCTCACTGCATTGAGATTGCCTTCAATGATGACAAGTTCTGTTTTGCCTGTGAGAGAGATACCGCCCCACACCATGACACTGCCCCCATTGAAAGGTGTCACGCGATCTGTGCAGCAATCTGCATAGCGGTCTCCACGCCGTCTCCATACTTTGATCCTGCCATCCAGCTTCCGCAGACAGAACCTTGATTCATCACTGAACATGACGTTGCCCCACATTCTTAGTTTCCACTGTCGGTGCTGTCGACACCAGCGCAAATGGGCCTCATGGTGAAGGGCAGTCATTGCAGGCTTCCTGGCAGCCTTATAAGCACGAAGACCGGCCATGTGCAGTCTGTTCCTCACCGTCTGATCAGAGATCTGTCTGTGGTACCGTTGTGCAAATCTTGCCTGTAAATCTCTGGAAGAAAGCCTACGGTTCCTCAGTGAAGCAAGGGTGAGGAACCGGTCTTCTTGGGGTGTTGTCTTCCTGGGACGGCCACTTCGTGGTCTGTCTTTGACTTCACCAGTCTCACGGAACTTGGTCCTAAGTTTGGAAATGGTACCAGGGCTGACACCAAATAATGCTGCCACTCTGCGTACCGGAACACCAGCTTCCACTTGCCCTATTGCACGGGCCTTATCCTGAAGGGACAAACGTGGCATGTTTATGCTTGGAGCACACACAAACTCAACAAAGTTGCAGGACCCATGCACACAAGTGCTGTCAATTAGGTGCCAATCAGGTGCCAGTCACACACCTGTGACTGGCATACACCTGCCAGCACTTGAAGCTCAAAATGAGAGTGAATACCAACAGAAGAATATTGCAGGGGATTTTGGCACATTTTTTTGGGCCGCTACCCACACGGTTAGCTGTGTTGCTCATTCCACGAATTGCATGATCCTTACAAGTTGTACCTCGTTGTAAAGGTGACTAATCAGGCTTTCCAACGATATAAAATACAATACCAATTGGTATTATTAAAGGGGAGGAATAATCGACCAAAATAACGTTTCCGAACTTTTTTTGAGGAGTTTATATATACAGTCAAGCCGGAAAGTCTCCCCACCCTTTCACCTTCTCCACGTTTTATTACGTTACAGACTTATACTACAATAGATTGAGTTCATTTTTTGCCTCAAACATCTACACACAACACCCCATAATGACAATGTGAAAAAAGTTTTTTTGAGATTTTAGCAAATTTATTAAAAATAAAAAACTAAAATTTCTAATTTACATAAGTATTCATACCCTTTGCTTTAACGTATTTTTAAAGTATCATATTTCATATTTGGTCGCATATCCTTTACATGCTGTTACTTCCTGAAGTCTGTGACCATCAACATCAAAAAACTGTCGATATCTTATTTTCAGGTACTGTTACAAGCGATACTATAACCTCTCTGCATTTGAATGGATCTCTATGGAAATTGGGGGGTGAGACTAGATTCAGCTGTAAATTACACTGGTACAGTATGGAACACATGGCTGGCTAAATGGCTGTAAGTTATCAAGGGTCTGAGCTATCAAACGAGCCCCAAACCATCACTCTGTTGCCAGATATGGAGTAGATGTGGATGGATCGCTTTAAGGGTTGTTTCTCCTGACTTTTTTCCCCATAGAGCTCTATAGGAAAATGAGTCCGGAGAAATAACCCTTGCAGTGATCCATCCACATCTACTCCATATCTGGCAACAGAGTGATGGTTTGGGGCTCGTTTGATAGCTCAGACCCTTGATAACTTACAGCCATTTAGCCAGCCACGCTAGCCCCATAGGCCGTGGCTACTGCCTTCACTACCCGTCGGGAGAGGCTTCGAGCTGAGAGCGCTGTCCCTTTCGTCTTGCTGTAGCAAACAAAAAGTTGCCCTTTACGTCTGATGGAAGCGGTAGCTTCGACGTAGCATCGCAGCGCACGCACTGGACATATCAGGTGTGCGTCCCGCAGGTCCCCGCGAGCTCGATCGGCTGGTTGATGTGAAATGCCGAAACGATTTTGGGCAGGAACGATGGATGCGTCGGCCGGCCTCCACCTTAGACACTCTGCGCTGATGGAGAGATGCGCAGAGCTCACCAATGCGTCTTGCTGATGCCATCGCAAGCAGAAACGCCGTTTTAAAAGAAAGCCGCTTAAGGCTGAGCATCTCGAGAGGCTCATAGGGCTGAACCTGTCATGGTTTTCAGCCCTGTTTCCCCATGCGATCGTTTTCCTCGGTGGCCACACGAGGGCGCTGCCCTTTAGGTAGATGCTTGCTCCGCCCTGCTGAGTTGGCGGAGTTTCTGTTAAAGCATTTACACCTGTTCATAGTCACCGGAGAGTTATATAAGCCTTCCGTCTCCTTCGTTCGGGGCTTCGACATTGATTGTTAATTGTTTGTACTGTGGTGTTATTGTTGGCTGTGTATTCTCGTACCGTTTTGGCTATTCGCCTATTTTTAACGTCTCTTAGTTGAGACAGGGCTTATTTCTTACTGGCTTGGTAGTTGATTACCTCGTAGAAGTTTGGGACCGTAAATCTCTGCTCTATTTCGCCATAGTGTGCTTTTTCTCCGTGTATGGAGATTTGGGCGTTTCTGTTGGGAACTTTAGTCCAGTTCGCCTCTAGGTACATGTCGTCTCATGTGAGATTGGGCGTTTGCGCTTCTGCTGGGCTGCTTAGCTTGTGGAAGTGTAGAGTAGTTATTTGGAGCGGCAGTGTAGTATAATGGTTAAGGAACTGGCCTTGTAACCGAAAGGTTGCAGGTTCGATTCCCAGGTAGGACACTGCCGTTGTACCCTTGAGCAAGGTACTTAACCTGAATTGCTTCAGTATATATCCAGCTGTATAAATGGGTAATATGTAAAACATGATAAGAAAAGTTGTGTAAGTCGCTCTGGATAAGAGCGTCTGCTAAATGCCTATAATGTAATGTAATGTAATTTGTTCCCCTTCGCCTGTTTGGTTTTCTTACTGAGAGACCTGGCGTTTTGCTTCTACTCAATTCCGTGTTACTGTAAGCCAGTAAGTAGCCTTGGTACATTTTTCCCTGTTTGGTCTCCTTCTCGTGGACTACGTTCCCCTTTGTTGTGAGTCAGGGTTTTTATTTATATTGAGGCTGTCGTGCTATTTTGCGTAGGTCTTTCGTTGCAGCCGTCCTGTACGCCCTTTCTACCGGCGGGACGATTTTGTTTGGAACTGTTGTTCTGTTTCGTTCTCCGGGTGTGTCTCTTTATATGGAGCTTGGGCGTTGTTGTGGACGTGTTTGTGTGACTGCGTGTTTTTCTAATTATAGCATCGGAACGTTAGCTCTCTGTTCCATTTCGCCTCGTTATTTATTTACTGAGAGGCTAGGGCGTTTGTTCCATTTAAAGCTTGCGTTAGTCTATGGATAGTAAAGTTATGGGACGACGATGTTCCGTCGGCTCACCTGTAAAATGTTTCTCTCTCTTGGGAGATCGGGTGTTTACCCCTTTGCTTTATACATTTGACTGCGAGCCTATTTATCTCGCCATGGGAACGTTAAATCTCTGTTCCGGTTCGCCTCGTTACATTTCCTCTTCATAGAGGGGCAGGGCGCTTATTTTCTATTATTCTCGCGTTGGTCTAGCCGGTAAATGTCTGGTTCTGCCTGTCCTGTTCGTGCCTTTCTCCTTGCATGGAGTTTTGACGATTTTGTACGGAACTGCTGTTCTGTTTCGTTTTTTAGGTGCATGTCTTCCTATAGGGAAGCTTGGGCGATGCTGTGGACACGGTTGTGTTTGACCGCGAGTTTGAGAGTAGCCTGGGAACGTTGGATCTGTTCCTTTCGCCCCCTCTCTTACCATCGTATTATTTTGCGGTGTTTGTTTATTGTTTTATGTTTGTCTTTACGCTACTGGCCAGTTTTGATTTGTCTCATTACCGAGACAGGGCGCGTATTTATTTCTGGCTGTTCATATCCCTGTCCTTGCGCTCTACTTAGCGTTTGACAGTTAGGCCTGGTACATACTCTACGCAAGGAACATGAACGCCAACGCAGATTCGGGACATACGCGAGGTCTTTGCTTACATACTATACGCGCGTTTACCGGCTTATTTTCGCCCTGTCCGCTAGTTGGCAGCCTAGGCTAATCTGGTTGGAGAAAGTAACCTTAAACCGGAAATTATTACTTCTTTGTGTGTAGTCTGCAATTTTGCAGTTATTGAACAGTATTTACATTTAGCACCTCTAACGGAAACGCGTGGAATTGAACCACACGTTTGCGTCGCGTTACAAAATTTGGACTGCACATTTTGCTACGCAAGAACGCAAGAAACGCCCCCTGCGTTGCTCTTTGCGTCGTTGCGCGCGTTCCTTGCGTAGAGTATGTACCAGGCCTTAGCCGGTTAGTAGCGTCTGTAATGGTGTTCGTTTGTTCGTTGTCTTGTCTCCTCCCTTATCTGCGGGTATCCCGCCTTAGTGACCTAAGGGCTTAATGATTCCCCTTGCTGCGTTTGGCTCCTCCCACCTCACACGTCACGCCCCATTACAGAACCGTGAGCGCTCTCAGCACCAATAGGAGATCCCAGGAGGGAGCTACCAGTGACCTCGCAGGTCTCAGCCGCCGGGCACCCCTCAGGAACCGGCTGACCAGGTAATGGCTCCCTGCAGGCTTGTTATGTACCCAGACATGCCTGCTGGATATGACAGCCGCATAGGTTTTCAGTGTGCTGGCTGCTTTCCTGTTATTAAGTAAGGACTGCAAAAAGTCCAATAGTACAGGGATCGGACAGTGTACGGGGTCCGCACCTTCCTAGAGCCCAAGACCAGAGAGGACTTATTATGATGTGAGTCTGTATTTAAACCTAAATTAAAAGAATGAAGCAACATGAGATTATGAGGTAATATGAAGAAAAAGATTATTTGAATAATTATCTATATTCATAACTTACTCACTTTAGGGATATCATGCATATTCTCCTCCATCAGATCCCTGTTAATTCAGCTGCAGTCATCCTGGCATTAAATAGATGGATCATATATGATAATATATGTCCTACAGTAGGACTGAAGAAAGTTATATGACCAATATACAGTAATGTAAAAAGAATTAAGATCATAGTAATAGAGGGGAAAAAATAAAAAAAGATTAAGGGAAAAGTAACTAATAATAAGACAAAATGTTTGGAAAAGGACAAGAAAATATGACATTAAAATTGGTTAAATATGATAGATATGTAAAATATGCAAAATATCACTTCTCCTCTATCAGATACCTGTCAGCTCACACTGGACCCCAACACAGCGTATAAAAACCTCCGTCTGCCTGAGGGCAACAGAGAGGTGACCCTGGAAGAGATCCAATCATATCCTCATATGTATGGTGTATGTATGTATATGTAGATGCGTGGGTATTTGATGTATATGTATATGTACAGTTGAAGTCGGAAGTTTACATATACTTAGGTTGAAGTCATTAAAACTCATTTTTAACCACTCCACAGATTTCATGTTAGCAAACTATAGTGTTGGCAAGTCAGTTAGGACATCTACTTTGTGCATGAAGTAATTTTTCCAACAATTGTTTACAGACAGATTATTTCACTTTTAATTCACAATTTCACAATTCCAGTGGGTCAGAAGTTTACATACATTAAGTTGACTGTCCCTTTAATTTATTTATTTATTTTGGTCGCATATCCTTTGCATGCCATGACTTTCTGATGTCTGTGACCCAACATCATCAAAAGACTCGATATCTTCTTTTCTGGTACTCTTACAAGCAATACTATAACGTCTCTGCATTTGAATTGATCTCTATGGGATTTGAGGGGTGGGACTAGATTTAGCTGTAGATTACACTGGAACAGTATGGAACACATGGTTGGCTAAATGGCTCTAAGTCATCAAGGGTCTGACATATCAAACAAGCCTTAAATCATCACTCTGCTGGCGGAAATACAGTAGACATGGATGGATAACTTGAAGGGTTTCTTCTCCTGACTTATTTTTCCATAGAGTTCAATAGGAAACTTTGTCAGGAGAAACAGCCCTTAAAGTGATCCATCCATATCTACTGCATATCTGGCAGCAGAGTGATGGTTTGAGCCTCATTTGATACCTCAGACCCTTGATGAATTACAGCCATTTTACCAATCATGTATTCCGTACTATTCCAGCATAATTTACAGCTAAATCTAGTCCCACCCCCCAATTCCCATAGAGATCCATTCAAATGCAGAGACATTATAGTATCGCTTGTAAGAGTAGCAGAAAATAAGATATCATGGGTCTTTTGATGTTGTTGGGTCACAGACATCAGGAAGTCATGGCATGCAATGGATATGTGACCAAATATTTAAAATTTAACAGCACAGTCAACTTGTAAACCTCTGACCCACTGGAATTGTGATATAGTGAATTAAAAGTGAAATCATCTGTCTGTAAACAATTGTTGGAAAAAATTACTTGTGTCATGCACAAAGTAGATGACTTGCCAACACTAGTGTTCTGTATTATTATTTATATTTAACTTTTTTGATTGTTATATTAGTGTTATTAATATTATTAGTTATCTCTTTTTTTTTTTTTGTGTGAGAGCAAGTATATATATGGTATGTTTTGAATGTAATATTATTATTATATGTATTATGTTTTTTGCCAGCAGCCATACCACCATGCAATCTGCTCCTGCTGAATGGCTGAAGCTAAGCAGCCATACCACCATGCAATCTGCGCCTGCTGAATGGCTGAAGCTAAGCAGCTATACCACCATGCAATCTGCTCCTGCTGAATGGCTGAAGCTAAGCAGGTGTGGGCTTGGTTAGTACTTGGATGGGAGACCTCTGGGGGAAACTAAGTTGCTGCTGGAAGTGGTGTTGGTGGGCTAGTAGGGGGCAGTCTTTCCTCTGGTCAAATAAGCTCACTCCCCTATCAATGCTACTGGAAACCTGCAGGAGCACATTTGCCCTCAACATAAAAAACTTCTGGAGGTTTACTGTCATACTGATCAGCAGTGTATCTGTCTGCTGTGTTTGATGGATGAACACAGAGGCCATAAAACAGTCTCAGCTGCAGCAGAAAAGACTGGAGCTCTTCACTGGCAGCTCTGATATTGGTTATAATGGGAGAGGAACTGAGGAGAGTGGGATTGTTGTGAAGTTACATATGTTTTTATGCTATATTTAGTGAAAAAAACTTATTAAAATATCCAGTTTCTTGGAACACATGTTTAATGCGATTTATTTGACAAACTTTAATGAACAGTAAAGTAATTTCCAGGTTTGAAATCCCTGTCATTTATAAAAATAAAATATTCTATTATTGGCATCTTTTCAGAAAATGTAACACACATTTTAATATGCAAATGAGTACATTATGATGCCATGCATAGGCTATGCAGTTTAATGTATGACGTTATCTAGCGACTTCTACAGCCTTTTTGAGCACGTGTGAGCTACTTTCCTTGGGAAAAGCTAGGCAACTATGGGTAGACATCCTACCTTGCCTAATCTATCTGGAAAAGACATGTCATGTGAGAACAGACACGACACGACACATCTCACATGTGTCTCCAAACAGCGCTCTGCACAGACAGCAGTGGAGGACAGCGAGAGGATCTTTACTGAGCTGATCCGCTCCATTGAGAGAAGGTGCTCTGAGGTGAAAGAGCTGATCAGAGATCTGGAGAAGGCTGAAGTGAGTCAGGCTGAAGGACTCCTGGAGCGACTGGAGCAGGAGATTGCTGAGCTGAGGAGGAGAGACGCTGAGCTAGAGCAGCTTTCACACACAGAGGATCACATCAATTTCCTCCAGGTAACATCACTGGCTCTCTGACAGTCTGTACTATGTACACTACATGGCCAAAAGTATATGCTCATCTAACATCTCATTCCAAAATCATGGGCATTACTACAAAGCGTTCCATAAGCGCCGGCTGCCGACCAAACAGCCGACTACTCGTCCAGCCGATTCTAATAAAAATAGTTTTGATTAACAAGGTGCGATTCGCTATGCGTGTACATTTACGACCACTAGCCTCCGCTTTAAAACAATGCGAGCATGATGATAGAGCAACGTGCCTATCTGTCTATCAGTCCCGCCCCCACATGCTCTATAGGGAGCTCAAACCGGAGCTTAATTATAACGTAGACAGCAGTGAATTCATGTGAACTTGACAATAGGCTACATTCCTGATAGAAAACAGAGTTTGTTTACTTTTTTGCTTCGCTGCAGTGGTGATAAAACTTACAAGAAGTAAGTATTGTTAGCCTTTATTGATCCCCATAAGAGGCTAGAATGATGTAGCTTGCAGAAAGCAATAGCATTAACCCATACAAAATTGATTGCTAACGTTACTTGTCCAATCGAATGGTAAAAGTGAAATTGTTCGATTGTGGTCAGTGGCACCGAAGATTTCTGTCACACCCTCGATGAACGGCAAACGTCCAAGTAGAAGATGGAATTAAATCTTTAGTAATTAAGTTATTATGTTCTGAATCGTCATTCAGTGATTTCCCTTGGCCACTGTCGAGGCCGTGTAATCTGGGCATACAGTTGCTATGTAAATTAAGTCAGTAATTTAATTTAGCAAAGTAGGCTATTCAGCATTGTTATTTGCTAATTAATCGTTACGGCACGCTCGTCATACTAAACGTGATTGGAGCCTGACATGTCAATATTCAAAATACGTTTAAACCTTTCACCAATAAGCTGAGACTTTTAAGTTATATGGCGGGTGACCATATCAGCTGCACTGATCTGTTTTAGGTGCCGTCAGAGTCCTACTCCTATTATTGATCGAATGTTGGGAAAATGCGAGTTTAAAAGCTGCAAAAACAGTCCTTATATCACATTAAAATTACATATGAGGACAGTTATTGTCCATAATACGTTTATTTAAGGTTAAACTGACATTTTAAGCACAATATTTATGTTGATTTCCCGAAATACATTTTTATTGAAGATGAAAATGAAGACAAATATGACTAGAAGTTGAGTTGATTCAGTAGATTCACATGATTTGAGTCAAGTGATTACATGTTTTGTTATTTTTGGCATAGGTTTATTTTATAATTTAATTTAAAACCAATACATAAATAAGACATGGGATTAAAAACATGTTCCCCCTTCAAATAACCTTGTTTATTTTCGCTGAATAAGAGCGCATTTATGTTTCTAGTGAAACAATAGCTACATTAACCATCATTTGTCATGGGCTGCGCAGCCTTTCTTTATTTCTGCGGTCGTTCTTTGCGACGATAGAGCAGTCTTATCGGATTTACTTTCCTCCGTTCCGTCTTTTCATTTGCCCTGTTACTCATTGGGCGCACCCACAGAACTATGTTCTCCTTTACCTTGCAGGTATTTAAGCCCCGTGATTTCCTCTTCCGGGGCTTCTGTATTGTTTTGCTGAGGCTGGAGGTATAACATAGGCCGTGTTATTGGATTATAACCTCGTAAAAAGATCTAATTAATATGCGTCCGTCTGTGCTATGATTGGTCGAGTGTGACTACCATCGTCATACACAAGAGACGTGTGCTCTTATAGTCAGTTTCGGAGGTATGTCACAGGCCGACAACACGGCTTCCTACAACACATTTACTGTTGTAACCGAGAAACAGGTTGCCGGAAATGCCACTATCTTAACAGTTCGGGCATGAGCCCGAGTTACGTGAACTCCTGTGAGGTTATGTTTAGGGGTTGTGCCGGAAATGCCACTATCTTAACAGTTCGGGCATGAGCCCGAGTTACGTGAACTCCTGTGAGGTTATGTTTAGTGGTTGTGGGTGGGGTACGGGAATCACGAACTCACAAAAACCAGGGGGTCTTTGAATTCGACATATATCTTGGTTATGACTTTGTAGTACATTCCGGTTCGTGTGCTCCCTTCGAACCACGTCTTTACCCCGAGGGAGGTATGACATAAGCCGAACTCGTGGACCGCCCCACGTCTCTTGTGTATGACGATGGTAGTCGGTCTCTTGTGTATGACGATGGTAGTCACACTCGACCAATCATAGCACAGACGGACGCATATTAATTAGATCTTACGAGGTTATAATCCAATAACACGGCCTAAGTCATAGCTCTGAGGCTGCATCCCAATATTCTTCACTCCCCACCTCCCTTCCTCCACTCCCCCACACTCCTCTCCTACCCGGAAGTATGCAAAACTGCCTGAACATTTTCAGTACAAGTATTTGCATGTACAGTATCCAATGTACATGCCATTGCGGTTTGCGTCGAGACATAAATTAATTAATATGTAACGTAATTAAGATGTAATCAGCAACATTAGATTAAAACACAAAGATCCGTTTCCGGGGCAAGGAGGAGAGGAAGTAGTAGTGGAGGAGGAAAGGTTGCATTTTTCGAGTATTGGGACGCACCCTTTGTGTTGGGGGAACGTGGAAGTGCCTACGGTGCATTTAGAGTTAGTTAGGGGGTGCGTCCCAATAGTTAACACAAGAAAAACTTCTTTTTTTTAACGCATTGACGTTGCATAAGGCACCTTTAAAGTAAAGTAAAATATTGGCTTAACATTTTGAGTATTTGAGAATATAATACATTATATAGAACAAATTGTTTAATACATCATAAGTTATAATATACATGTTAAAATGCAAAGTAGCCTATATACAAATATGGGAAAGATCGAGGGCCCATCAAGTGTGACTCGGTCAACAGGTAATGACAGCAAAAAGACCTGCGGATCATAAATATGCATAACAGAACATTTTGAATACTGAAAATGTTAAGCCAATATTTTACTTTACTTTAAAGGTGCCTTATGCAACGTCAATGCGTTAAACGCGCCCAAAAACGTTGCATTTTAACATGTATATTATGACTTATGATGTATTAAACAACTTGTTCTGTATAATGTATTATATTCTACCTTGTATTATAGTCTACCTTATTGACATCTCTCATTGTGTAGCGTAACTTGCCAGGCAATAAAAATGCACGCTTTTGTTTTGCTTTTACCGATAACAAGTCTTGTGACACCCGCCGTCATTGGGTAGGCTACCCAACCTGCATGTGCATGCTCGTGTAAGAAAGTGCGTGCAATGTCACTTTCATAGCCTAACAGATCCTTCCAAACATCAACGCATTGCAAGAACGTGGCCCATGTTGTTGTGTTAAATGGTCGTATTTCACCGATAACCCCATCACAATGCGCATAACATTGTTTTGCATCACCAGGTGCCATTATTTTGCCATTGTTTTGCTACATGACAGCACCAAAGAGGGTTTGACAGCGTAGTGTTGGGTGAAGTTGCCCCGAGCCACTGATCCAGGGTCAGTTATTTTTTCCCCTAGTAATGGTTAAGGTGAGGATTTGGGCAGAGAAATCTGATCCTAGAGCAGTGGTTAGAAGCAACTTCACCTTGGAGCTGACAGGGCGCTAAGTGTACCACGTGACAAACGCTAGTTCTCGTTACCACAGTAATCAGACTGGTTGGCTGGTCCACTGAGCTTCCGTGTTTTTTTACACCAATCGCATGAAAGAAAAGAGGTGGCAAAGATTTAATTGGATTATCAAGCTGTCAGTCACCGTTATTTTACTGAGAAAATGTTTGTTTTTTGACTAAAATGCTAAGAAATTCTCCACTCAGGAATGTGGGATCGATCGAAATAGTGTTTCTAAAATATGTATCTAATTTTCTGTAAAGGTTTCGAGCTGCCCTTTTCACTGGACTACAGAAATCGATTTCTGAAGCTCGCAGCAAGCGATGCCCCATCGTCTATTAGTGGTAGTCGTCGACATCCCAATTATGGTATTCACATTTCTCTGAACTTCTAAATTAGTCTAATTACAACTTTAAGAAAAGCCTCACAATTCCGTTTCAGGATTCTTACAGTGTCACCGCTTGCGAATACATCAGCTTCTCATGTTGCACTGCAGGGCAATAAAATAAACATTTTAAGGAACCAAATAGCCTACATTTAAGAAGCTACAACTGTTTTCTGATGAACCCTGAAGAAATTCTCTATTCAATTGTCCAGCAACGTCGACATTTCCACAGTGCTACCTAACGTTATCGCACTCGCGGCTGTAATACATTGCTTGTTGTTATGAAAAAACATGTACTTTTTTTAACGTATATATAGACTGTAGAAAAATAAGGAGTAGTTAGCTAGGTTAGGAACAGCGCCTACAGCCTAGCCTACCTGAATGGGGAAACTTCTGGGTCGGCGGTTCTTTTATTCACTGTGGGGATTTTGATTTGATTTTCAGTTGAGAGGACCGTTTCAGGTAAAACGAATGAAACGTAGCAAAGGCCGCCTATACACCAAACAAACCATCTGCTCTACCCCCGTAACGAGCATCTCGATTTCATACTCTGTGAAGTTTCTCGTCTTTTTTTGCGGTCTGACTTCTCCACTGCAACTGTGACGACCCTAGCGGCCTCTGCTGGTGTATACCTGCGGGTGCCGCTGGGTATCTCCATGCCAATCAGGGGAACTGTTTGCGACCGCATAAAAGGACGCCGTTTCCATCTTGTGTTCCCTCCTGATCCTCCTCCCGAGAGCCTGGCGTTTGGCCAGTGTGTTTTTCCGTTGATTTGCTTTTTGTTTGTTTGTTTGTTTGTTTGTTTGTTACTTTGAGCTCACACGCTCTACACACTTACACGCATCCATTTTCTCCTTATTCGTTTGTATATATGACTACACGTGTCCATTCATTTCATATTGATTTCTTATTATAAATAAATATTATTTTATATAACATCACAAGCTTGGTCGTGGTCTCCGTCTTTCATGTTGCCCCTTTCCTAGTCACATGAAATTGGGGGCTCGCGCCGAGATTTGTTGTGCCTTTGGGGCTCTTTTCATAGATATTTTGATTACCGTTTCCAGAGTACGCGGGAGCACTGGAATTTCGGTAGGGTTGGAGACAAGGCCAGTTTGTGATTTGGTGTTACATTTGATTAACCTGTTACGTTTATTTATTGCTTATTTGTAGTTTTTTTTAGTTTATTTTTCTCTCTAGAGGAGGATTGGAATGTTTTGGAGCTCCGTTCTTACAGTCCGTGTTTTTGGCTTTTTGGGAATCCTGCTGGGTGAAGAGTGAGTAAGAAACTACATTGAGTAATCACATTGGAGCACGTCTTTTATCCTGATTAGGCTGAAGCGGCGTGGCACTCTGAGGTACGTTGAGCACCCGGTTATGTGTTAAATCTGTGCGGTGAACGGATACCAAGATATAGCCTACGTCGAATCCCAAACGGCTCCTCCGGGTGGTGTTATTTGGTGTATATTTAATTTCCTTACTAGCTGCATGAAGACTAGGGGCTCGGTAGGAGCTAGTGAGTTAGCTAGTTTAGGAACACCCACTGGTGTAAACCTCTAGAGGGTTAGGTGAGTTGGTTATTGAGGGACCTAGGGTTAAAGCTCTAGAGGGTTAGGTGAGTTGGTTATTGAGGGACCTAGGGTTAAAGCTCTAGAGGGTTAGGTGAGTTGGTTATTGAGGGACCTAGGGTTAAAGCTCTAGAGGGTTAGGTGAGTTGGTTATTGAGGGACCTAGGGTTAAAGCTCTAGAGGGTTAGGTGAGTTGGTTATTGAGGGACCTAGGGTTAAAGCTCTAGAGGGTTAGGTGAGTTGGTTATTGAGGGACCTAGGGTTAAAGCTCTAGAGGGTTAGGTGAGTTGGTTATTGAGGGACCTAGGGTTAAAGCTCTAGAGGGTTAGGTGAGTTGGTTATTGAGGGACCTAGGGTTAAAGCTCTAGAGGGTTAGGTGAGTTGATTATTGAGGGACCTAGGGTTAAAGCTCTAGAGGGTTAGGTGAGTTAGTTATTGAGGGACCTAGGGTTAAAGCTCTAGAGGGTTAGGTGAGTTGGTTATTGAGGGACCTAGGGTTAAAGCTCTAGAGGGTTAGGTGAGTTGGTTATTGAGGGACCTAGGGTTAAAGCCTTTGTTGATAATCAGTCTCATGATGATTTCCTTGTTCTCACTGTCCCTGATTTGAAGGATCTCTTAGAGCATTGGAAGGTTGCGTTAAGTGATTTTTCCAAGTTGGGTAAAAGTTCTAGGCGGAAGCGTGATTGGCAGAATGCGGTTGCTACAATATCGATGACTAAAGATTTCAGTCCAGAAGCTGTAGTTTTGCCTCCCACACCTGTTGTGTTTCTTTCATCAACTGGGACTGACTCAAGTGTCAGTGATACCGAGGAGTTGGGCAAGTTAAGTCGAAGTGCTTTAAAAGGCTCAGGAGTTGGCCCTAAAAGAAAAATTGGCTTTGGAACAATTGGCTTTTGACAGAGAAAAACTGGCTATGCAAGAAAAGATGCAAAAAGCCTAAAATGAAATCCGTTTGGCTATTGAAACTCAAAAAGCCGATAATGAGTTCCGTTTAGCGAAATTGGCTGCGCTGGGAAAAACGCCTAATTTAGATGCATCAGCATTGGAACCAAGGGCCTCATTTATAAAAATGTTCTTAGATTTATACTTGAACTCAGTCTTACGATCATTTCCGACGGTGTGCTTACGTTCAATTCATAAAAGATACTGAGCATAAAAAACCATGCTTACGCAGGTTCTAAGAAGCCCATTTGTGACTTACGCACCTGTGATCTATAAATCTCAAATGAACTTAAAATTGACGGCACCTGAACGTGCCTTGCAATCAGCGATTTCCCCTTATATAATGCTAGCACAAATGAGGGTTTAGTCAGGAATAACCATGGACCAAAGGAGAAAAGCGAACTTTCTGGAAGACGAACTCACGGCGATGGTAGAGGAGATTGAAGACAGGCAACACGTATTATTCGGTGGACTAAATAGTGGGTTGACAAACAAAGCCAAACAGGTAGCTTGGGAGTGTGTCGCCGCTGCAGTGAACGAGGTGGGGCAGCAAGACAGAACTGTGGCTGATCTGAAAAAGAAATGGTCTGACCTTAAACTGCAAGGGAAAAAAAGAAGAGTCATACATAACCGCAGCATTAAGGCAACGGGAGGGGGGCCTGGCACGCCGGAGCTCTCCCAAATGGACCAGCGCATCGCGGCAATCATTGGGGAAAGCGCATACACTGGCACATGCTCCGACGGCGACAGTGAATGTTTCAAAAAAGGTGCGTTTCTTCTATTTTGCTTTTTTGCTTTTATTTTTATTTTTCATATTGTTTAATCCCAACTTTTACATCGTTTAGCAGTAACACCGGCAACAGTGAAGTCGGCGCGCGAAACCCCTACGACTGCATCACTGGATCACGGTAAGTAATTAAGAGAATGTGAAACTTGGTTGTCAGTGACTTCATATACAAGACACGCACTGATTTATTTTATTCTTTTATTCACATAGAAACGGGGGCAGCTGCGTTGCAGCCCGTGCGCCGGGTGAGTGTGCCCCCTCCACCAAGGGCAGCTGCGTTGCAGCCCGTGCGTCCTCCACCCAGGGATGAAGTCCGTGAGGCCCCGGTTCCCAAGCATCACAGACCCGCAGGTGCCAGGAGTGAGGGGGAAGGTTCGGCCACAGGTGTCGAGGGTCCATCCCCGTCTGCGTCCACGTCTACAGGTCGCGTGTTGACCTCCTCAGTCCTGCAAACCCAGAACGAGTTGAACACATTGGTTGGGCAGATTGTGACTGAACTCTCAAGAACACGCAAGGTTTTGATTCATTTACATAATGCAATTGTTGAACGTTTTCCACAACGTGAATAAAATACCCATGCTTTGTATGTTGTCTGGCATTCTGTTTCTTACCACCAATCTCTGTATGAGCTGCCGCCTCCTTCTCACTGCATCAGCCGGGGCAGGTGCTTCATTGGGTGGTGGGTTAGGAGGCTCTTGGGGGTCCATTCTAATCTCCGCATCCATTCCAATACCATGCCTCAGGGCTATGTTGTGGAGCACACCACATGCCAGTATTATGCGTGTCACCTTTGATTGGCGAGGGAATCCATTCATTCTTAAAACAGGCCACCATTTTATATTTAGGTTTGAAATTGCACACCCCAATGTTCTTGTCAAACAAACTTGCACTACAGTTACTGAGATGTCCCCTTGAAATCTGTTTGCATTTTGTTGCAGTGCTAGTGGAAACGATAGGAATCAGCTGATTCCATTCGTTTACACTAGCATTGCTACAAAATGAACAAGCTTCAAGGGGACATCTCAGTAACCGTAGTGCCAAATTAAAAACTGTTTTCAGCTATTTGGCCAGAACCTTTGGGTGTGCAATTTCAAACCTAAATATAAAATGTTGCTATAAGTAAGTTGACCCATTTTAAAACTAAATGTAAGTTTTGTATTTTTTGTAAAATTAAGTTACCTTCTCTGGCTTGTAGAGGAGTTTTCCACCTGATGCATCAAGGCAACGCCACCTGCCCTTCAGCAGTCCGATGGTGCGCTCCACAACCGACCTTGTTCTGCCGTGCGCCAAATTGTAGCGCAGTTCCTCTGCTGTTCGGGGATCGGCAAAGGGAGTGAGAAGCCACGTTTTCAGTGGATAGCCCCGGTCACCTAATAGGGTAAAACCGTTATTACATTATTTTGCACGGTTAATAGGCTATTATATACTGAAAAGAAAAAGAACTCACCGAGAAGCCACCCGTCTCCACTCTCACCAGCTTCTAGACGCAGGCCTACTCTGCTGTGGCGCAGAATGAATGAGTCGTGCGTAGACCCTGGCCACTTGGAGCATACATTCAGTAGTTGCATACGGGCATCGCAGATCTGAACATTCAATGAATGGAAATTCTTCCTGTTAACATATGCATGTTCATCTACAGACGGTGCGCGTAAGGCAATATGCGTGCAGTCAACTGCACCTATGACCCCAGGGAAATTAAATGAGCGGACAAACTCGGCTTTGACGCGCGCCTGTTCGTCGGCTGTAAATGGGTAACTAATGTATCTCGTGGACAATACGTGCAGAATCGCCTCGATCACTTGTGGCAGGATGCGGCTGAGTGATGGCTGTGACATACCCGACCTGTCACTCATTTCCCTCTGGAATGTCCCAGTAGCGAGGAATCCCAGAGTGGACAGTACTTGGACAGATACGAGTATGGCATGATTACAGCGCGTCTTCCTTTCCAGATTAGGGGCTAAATCCACACACAAATCTAACAGCATATGTCTTGGGAGACTAAAGCGACTTATAAGCCATGGATCATCATGCGCAAAAAAGTCATTCCGGTCTCTGAAAACTCCCTTCTAAAAGCACGGTTTTCAATGTCTTCCAATAACGCAAGGACAGCCATGGTTACTTTTTTCTGATTTGACACACTATTTATAGAACATCGCATCCTGTTTTTAATTCAAAACGCCTTGCATCTGGCAATTAATTCCTCACATCTTTAATTGATAATTCCTATCAAATTGTTCATAACACTAATGCAATATTCACCAGACTTGGACGTATATGCGTCCCAAACTGCAATACCCCTACATAACCAGCAGGAAAATCACTTACGTCAAGTCTAGACTTTGCGTAGAGATAAGATCATTTCCACGTCAATGTAAGGTTTTATAAATAACTACTTATACGTGGTTTTCTGCGTAAGTCATACCTAAGATCAAAATTGATCGTAAGTCCATTTTATAAATGAGGCCCCAGGTGATCGTAGTTCTGACATTTCGCGTCATATACGTCTGGTTCCAACGTTTGATGAAAAAGATCCAGACATGTTTTTTTTGGTGTTTGAACATACAGCTGAGTCTCGAGGTTGGTCAGAGAAGGACCGGATTCTCTTGTTACAGTCTGTTCTCACTGGTAAGGCCCGAGAGGCTTATTCTGTTCTTATGCAAGTTTTCACTTATGCTGATCTTAAAGATGCCGTCTTGACAGCATATGAGCTAGTGCCCGAAGCGTAACGCCGAAAATTTAGAACTTGGGAGGAAAGCTGACCGCCAGACTAATGTTGAATTCGTGCGAGAGTTGAGTTTGCACTTTAAGCGTTGGTGTAATGCCTCTGATGCGGCTGACGATTATGACCGCTTGTGGAATTTAATTCTCTTGGAGCAGTTTAAGAATACTCTTCCCGATCATGCTGCGGCTTATTTGTCTCAGCAGCAGGGTGTTGCCACAGCCGCGAAAGCTGCGGTTCTGGTTGATAATTATAATTTGACGCAAAAACATCAATATCAAGTGTATAAGGCTAAAGGTAATTCTCATAATTCTCCACGAGTTGGCAGTAGCAGTTCACATTCTTCTCGTTTTTCTTGGCGTGACCTACATCATGACCGTTCTTCCAAGGTAGTGCAAATTCTTAAAGGTACTGACGGAAGGTGTGATGAAACCCGTGTTTGTTTTGCCTGTAAAAACAAGGGGCATTTCAATAAAGAGTGTCCGGTGCATAAATATAACTCTTCAAAGTCATCTGACCGAGATAGATTCTCTAGAGCAGGGGTTCTTAAACTTTTTCATCTTGGGACCCAAAAGAGAAATTTTGTGTGTCCCTGGGACCCAAGCTCAGGAACGCATAATTAATTGCCATATCTAAGTTAGCCTACTATCAATAAAGACAAAAAAACGATTCAAAATAATCAAATTTATAGAATTTCACATTAATACATCTCTCACGTCACAAAACTTCTTCTTTTTTTTTTACATTGTCAAACACTTTTACTGATCCTCTGTCATTAAACACGAACAGTTAAAATCTCTTGTACATATTAGCACTCCTCCCTTGCACACACACACACTCTCTCACACACACACACACACACACACACACTCTCTCTCACACACACACACGCAATCAGTCCTAATGAGAGGTGTGTCGCTGCTTGAAATTGTCAACCAGCAGCTCAATTCGTGGCTGTTTTGGAGAGTGCCACCCTGAGGTCATGCACAGCATTGAGTCTGTTCCTGTATTTGTTTTTTAGGTAGGCCAGGGTGGAGAATCCAGATTCACAAGATATGTTGTTCCGAACTGTATCAACACATTCACTGCTTTCCCAGCCAAGGAGGAAAAGTCCTCCTGCTGTAAATGAGCAACCCAAAATTGCGTTAGTGTCTTTGCCTGAAAAAGCATCTTGCTGCCATTGCTGGCTTGTAATGTTACCAGAGCCTCCAGCTCTGGCTGACTTAGATCTGCTGAGGGCACAGCTTGGAAGGGATACCTCACCCACTGAAGCTTTTGAGATACCTGTGGGTCAGGGAAGTATCGCTGAAAGTTCTGCTGCAGGCCAGACATATGCTCAGCTATGTCCTTCACAGCAGCACACAGGGGAACACCTATCTGCTCCTGGTAAGCAGAGAGAACAGGAAACATGACAAGTGCTCCTGCATCCAGCTGGGATTGCCATAATCCCAGGCGTGCAGTTAATCCTCGGATGCCATCTTCAAGCTCCAAAATGGTTGATTCCTTGCCTTGGAGGCTTGTGTTGAGTGCATTCAGCTTTTTAAATATGTCTACTAGGTAAGCCAGTCTTGCCAGCCACAGCTTGTCATGGAAGAGTTCAGCAAGGTCAGTGTCTTCTTTCTCCAGATAGGCCAGGACCTCTGCTCTTAGTTCCCACAGTCTTTCCAGAACCCTCCCCCTGGACAACCACCTAACCTCACACTGAAACAGCAGATGCTCATATTCTGCTCCCATCTCCTTGCACAGCTCTCTGAACAGCCTTGTTTGGAGAGGTCTCTTCTTGATCAGATTCACCACCCTAACAACTGAGTCGAAAACCTCACCTAAGTTACGTTGTAGTGCTTTGCTGGCCAAAGCCTCTCTGTGCAGAATGCAATGTGTGACTTTCACACTGGGCACCACTTGACGTACATGAGCTACAAAGCCAGATCTACACCCGGTCATACTCCTTGCCCCATCAGTGCAGATTCCAATACAATTTATCCAGTCAAGTTTAAAGTGTTTCAAATGAGTGTCTACCACCCTGAAAATGGCCTCTCCCCTTGTCGTTGTTTGCAGCTGATCACAGAAGAGAAATTCCTCCTTGATATCGTCATCACATATGTATCTTGCAAAGACCATTAATTGAGGAATGCCAGCTACATCTACTGACTCATCTAATTGCAGTGCAAATGTTTTGTGCTCCAACATCTTTCCTACAACTGACTTTTGAATGTCCACTGACATATCTTCGATTCTTTTGGCAACTGTGTCATTTGAGAGAGGGACTGAGTCCACTTTTTTGGCTGCCTCTTCACCCAGGAGAGAGAGACACACATCCTTTAAGCAAGGTTTGATCAGCTGCTCTCCAATGGAGTGAGGCTTCTTTGCCTTGGCAATGTTAAGACTGACTAGATAGGATGCTTTCAGTGCAGCTCTGTTCCCTTTGAATGCCTGGTGGATGCGAGAGAAGGCATTACCATCAAAATCTACCATGTCCAAAAATAATTGCATTAATATTCATATAGCTGTCATAAAAATTAAAAATAATGAAATCAATGCATCCACCCTAACCCCTCTCAAATATATTTTTCCACCAGCTCTCTTGTTAACTTTGAACAATTTAATCACCCACTGATTAAACCCTATTGAAATTGAAATTCTACATGACCTAAAATTGATTACAGCTGGCTAGCTAGCTGCAGATTATCAGCTGCAGTGAGTGACAGAGCTGAGTACACATTACAGCACGCTCACAGAGCCTTTTTCTACATTAAAAAACGCTAACGTTACGTGTGGACACGGCCTAGCGTTAGCGAATGTTCGTGGCGAAATAAGTTTGATGTTACTTGCTAGTGAACGTTTGCCTTGTTGAATGCAGGTCAATTACCTAGCTAGCTAACATTAATCACTAACGTTGAGCTAGCTAACCAACTACAATAGAAACACACACTACTTGGCGGACATTAAAATATCTCCGGATAATATATAATAACCTACTCTTCTGTCTCTTGAAGTTTTCTGCTCTGTTCTGGAAAAACTCCCTCGTCTTTCCCTCATGCTGTGGGTGCTTCGTTTGCAGGTGTCTTATCAATTTGTTAATTTTAAAACTTTCATTACTTAACACTTCTCCGCACAAAACACACTGCGGGTGCTCCTCGTTATTTCGCAATGCTCTCACGAAACCGTACGAAAGATATTCGTCTTTATATTTACTAGTGATGTTACGGATGATACCGAAGCTCCGAGCTGTGTGTCGAGTACGTAGGGCGCTTTCTACAGAAGCCTCGCACCGAAGCTTGTATCACTTTCAGAGAAGCACGTGATCGATGACAAACGAGGCCTCGGGTGCTGTAGAACCACGTGATCGGTTTGTTTTGCGTTTTGGGCGGAATTAGGGGTTTTGAATTGTAGATATAAAGGAGCGATACCCCCCTTATTTCGAGGGTTGTTGCGGAGAGTTTGTTATTATTGATATTATTGGTATTGAAAGTTTTTGGAGGATTTTTTTGAGGAATTTTTGGAAGATTTTTATTTATTTTTTTTGTACAACTTTTGTACAGTTTTGTCGTTTTTGTACAAAAATAGGCTAATGGAACCTGCATGGAAGCGAAAATATTCTCCTGCTTGGGAATATTTTGACCCGATATCTCCAAATAAGGCAGGCCTAAGTGGCGTAGATATAAAAACACACTGAAACGCTATTCGAACACTGGGCTAGCAATCGACTGTGCATGTAGGTCGTTGGTTGTTATTTTAACGCAACTACAGCAGATTATTACGATTTGTTTAATATTATTATGATTTGATTGTTATTTCTTATTCTTTCTTATTATCATTATCATCTGCATTCTCAAATGGCATAGTCTATTATTTAATTTTGAAGGTAAAGTGCTTGCTGTCCCTAAAGGAGCTGGCTTACAGCAATAATAACTCGTCCAGGCATTATCGGGCAATGCATGAAAATGCACCTGCCAATGAGCAAGAAACCAGCGGAGGTTATTTATTTATTTTACTTTTTAATAACAGTTATGGTTGCTTTATCATAATCATACTGACATACATGTTGATAAAAATACATTTGCATGTTGTTATTTTGCCATAGGTTCCAGAAAGCAAGAACTTGATGAGGCCGTTAATAAAAATAAATAAAAACCTCCCTTTTCAGTCACAAAAGCACCTTCCCTTTCACTGCCCATACTGAAGCACATTCACTTTCACTGCCTGGTTACAGAAGCACTCCCAGTCTCAGACCAGAAACACTTTTACTGTTCAATAGAACCCCACACAAATGTTGTCCCCCCTTTATATCAATCTTCCTGTTTTTTTCATTTTGAAAGTTAATATAATATTATTACATATATTATTTTATAATATATCTTAGTATAAAACAAATCTAGCCTAATGACAGTTACAAATATAAATTATGAGTATGTTAGTATGTGTATCGCCTGAGCGGGGTTTTGAACTGGTACTTTTTCGTTGCTCTAAATTACTTTTACCAGCAGGTGTCACTAGTGTACACTGTGTTGAATGAGGCTTCAAATAATGAATCTATTTGCGATACAATTGGCTTCAAAGCCTCAGTGCTTCAGGAAGCCTCATTTCGCCATCACTAATATTTACGTTTTGCCATGACTTTTTTAAATCGAATCTGACTGACTTACACAGTGACAGCGCAGCAGCATCACTCACTCACTCACTCACGGAGCCAGGTCGCGGAGGGATCTTGAGTAACTATGAGACAGATAGACTATAAAAATAGAGACAGACACGCAAAGGGGGAAAAAAAGCACACTGTGGAAATAAGTCCCGGTAACACACAGCTGCTGAGCTAATCAGACACCGGTGGAAGGAAAGCATAGAACGTAGTGGGCGCATTTTGAACTCGGCGAAATCAGTAAAAAATAAAAAAATTATTATAGATTTCCCTATGCCATGTGGCGACCCACCACTAACGGGTCCGCGACCCACTTTGGGTCGCGACCCATAGTTTAAGAAACGCTGCTCTAGAGAGATGCCACGTTCCATTTCGCTGGTTGAAACTGTAGCTCATTCTGTCTTTCCTTTCTCCTCAGTGGTTAAGCTGCCGGAGCCCTCGTTGGTGTCTGAGTTTAATGAGGAGAATGCTTTCATTACAATGGGTACGGTTTCTTTGAATAGCGATTCGCCGCCCATCCCTGTTCTTAGGGACACGGGTGCTGCGCAGTCTTTTGTGCTGGGATCGGTGTTACCCTTTTCTGAAAATACAGACTCAGGGACCAGTGTCTTGGTCCATGGGATAGGGCTGTCTCCCCTCCGAGTGCCTTTGCATAAGGTCATTTTACAGTCTGACCTGGTGAAGGGGAACGTACTGTTGCCTGTGGCTGGTGTACAGGTAATTTCGGGTAATGGTTTGGCTGGGAGTTGGGTGTGGAAGGATGTTCCGCCCCCTTTGAGGGTCAGTGACGTTTCGTTCTCCACTGCGGGGGCTGACGACTGTTTGCGTCGCTTCCCTGAGGTGTTCACTGCTTGTGCAGTTACTCGTGCGAAGGAGCGCTTTGAGAACTTAAGCATTCCAGAATCTAAACTGGAACAGACTCGCACGGTCATCTCTGACCCTGGTATTAAGTTGGAATCTTACCTCTCCCAGTTAAAGCCCTTTGATTATTCATTGCCCTCTGTCGCTCGTGCGGACCTAATAGCTGCCCAGTGAGACGATTCCTCGTTGGCTGAGCTATTTAAATGTGTTGACACTGCTGATCCGAAAGTTTCTGTTACTGCTTCGTATCAGTTGTTAGATGGCTTACTAGTCAGAAAATGGCGTTATTGTGATCTGATGCCTGAGAGTGAAATTATGCAGACTGTAGTTCCTGTGAAGTTTAGAGACTTGGTTTTGCAGCTTTCCCATAATGAGACGGCTGGTCATTTTGGTGTTAGAAAAACTTATAATCGTATATTACGTCAGTTTTTCTGGCCTCGGCTAAAGTCAGATGTGGCTCGGTATTGTCGGACGTGTAAAGTGTGTCAGTTAACGGGTAAGCCCAACCAGGCTATTAAACCTGCCCCGTTGCACCCCTATTCCTCCGATGGCTGCCTCTTTTGATCATCTGATTGTTGACTGTGTAGGTCCAGTGCCGGTTTCTAAGTCCGGGTGTAAATATCTGTTAACCGTCATGTGCCAGGCCACTCGTTATCCGCTGCGCAATATTACTGCCCGGTCCGTTACGAAAGCTCTTACGGAGTTCATGTCTATTTTTGGTATTCATACGGTTGTACAGAGTGACCAAGGGTCTAATTTTACATCTAAAATATTTAAACAGGTTCTTAGGACACTCCGGGTCTAGTGCGTATCATCCCCAGAGTCAGGGTGCTCTGGAGCGTTTTCATTCCACTTTAAAATCTATGTTGCGAGCATACTGTACAGAGATGGGTCGAGATTGGCAGGAAGGGCTTCCTTGGTTATTACTCTCTGCTCGAGAGGTCGTGCAGGAGAGTACGGGCTTTAGTCCGAATGATTTGGTGTTCGGGCATGTGCCAAAGGGCCCCCTTGCGTTAATGGGGGAAGGATGGCAGCTGACCGACCCTCCACAAAATCTGTTGGATTATGTTAATTCTTTCCGCTTACGTTTGTATCAGACTTAAAAAATTGCTAAATTGAATCTTTCTCGTTCACAGAAAAAAATTAAAAAGCTGTTTGATCGTCGGACTGAGACCCGTACCTTCCTGCCAGGTGATCGTGTGCTGGCTCTGTTGTCAGTAGTTGGTTCTCCGTTTCAAGCGAGGTTTGCTGGCCCTTATGTGGTGGAGTGCCAGATTTCTCCTCGTGATTATATGATTCTAACACCCGATTGAAAAAAGAGAAGTCAATTATGCCATGTTAACTTACTTAAGCCCTATCACTCTGCAGCTGACGCGAGTGTCAGAGACACGTCCGCTTTGACACCTAAACCTGTGGCCCTGGTTGCCTGACGAGTCTGTATTTAAAGGCCGTTTGAATAATTCTGAGTATTTAGCTTCGCTTGATGACCAATTGTCTTATTTGTCGGACGCGCAGCTTATTGATGTGGCTGCGCTCATTAAAGGCAATCTTTCATTATTCTCGGATACCCCGTCGCGTACAACGTGGGTTGAACATGATATAGATGTCGGCGACTCGAAGCCTATTCGGCAGCGCTTTTATGTGTCTCCCGAAAAGCGAAAGTATCTAGACGCTGAGATTTCTTACATGCTTGCCAACGACATTGCTGTTCCTTCTTCTTCTAGCTGGGCATCGCCTTGCCTCCTCGTTTCCAAGCCTTCGATTTTGTACAGACTACCGTAAAGTTAATGCTGTGACAAAACCAGACTCCTACCCTCTACCGCGTATGGAGGATTGTATCGATATGGTGGGGGCTGCCAGTTTTGTTAGTAAGTTTGATTTGATGCGATGATACTGGCAGGTCCCGCTAACGCCTCGCGTGGCAGAGATTTCTGCCTTCGTTACACCTGGCGGCCTGTTTTCTTATCAGGTCATGAGTTTTGGGCTTCGAAACGCCCCTTCTACGTTTAAACGTTTAATTAACAAGGTTATTTTGGGCGTGGAAGGTTGTGCGGCATATTTAGACGATGTGGTCATTTTTAGTGACTCTTGGGAACAGCATGTCGTTCGCATGTCTGCATTGTTTCGGCGCCTTGCCGAGGCTGGGTTGACCATGAACCTCGCGAAGTGTGAGTTTGCAAGGGCCACGGTTACCTACCTCGGCGAGGTGGTCGGACGTGGGGAAGTTCGCCCCGTGAATGCAAAAATTATTGTCATTTCTAACTACCCTGTACCCACTAGTAAGAAGGAATTAATGCGTTTTCTTGGCATGGCCGGTTTTTATAGGGGGTTTTGTCCAAACTTTTCCTCGGTGGTGGCTCCCCTGACTAACTTTGCTAAAAGGAAAAGCTCTTTATATTTGGAGCGATTCATGTCAGGCTGCCTTCGACGAGGTAAAGCATTTGTTGAGTTCTGCACCTGTTTTGGCAGCTCCCTGTATGGAAAGGTCTTTTTCCCTTCAGGTTGATGCTAGTGCTGTGGGTGCAGGGGCGGTGCTGTTACAACGAGATGACTCGGGGGTGGACCGTCCGGTTGGTTATTTCTCGCTCAAGTTTAATCAGTTTCAAATGAATTACTCGACGATTGAGAAAGAGGCGTTGGCGTTGATATGGGCCCTGCAGCATTTTGAGGTCTATGTGGGGAATGATGCCGTTCCCTTGGTTGTCTATACTGATCACAACCCTCTTACCTTTTTGAATTCGCTGCAGTGCCCAAACCAACGCTTAATGTGGTGGTGCTTGTTTTTGCAAGCTTATTGGTTAGATGTGCGCCATATCAAGGGCCGTGACAACGTTTTGGCGGACGCATTGTCCCGTGCTCCTGTTTAATATTTACCAGTGTCCTGTTTCTCTCCTGCTGTGTCTGTGTTCCTGCTCTTATTTTACCGTGGCGCCGCGGTGGAAGCTGGAGTGGTCATGCAGCTGCTGCTGAAGTTTGGGGTGTCTTTTGGGATGCGCTGGTACTCTGCCGGCGGGGGGTGGTATGATGGTGGTTTTTCTCTGAAGTTTTCCGTTTGTTTTCTCAATCTCTCTCTCTCTCCTTTTCCTTCTTTGCTTTGCCTGCTTCTTACACGCTTTGCCGTTACGTTCTGTACGGAGAATTTGAAATATTGTGCTATGATTGGCGGTTGTGTGGCAGCGTGGTCAGTACCTTGGAGAGCTACCGCGTGTTAGGCCTGACTGTTTTATGGTTTTAGCTTGACGTATGTAAGAATAAATATTAAAGGTTTCCTTTGTTTAATATTGTTTCTTTTCTTTATAGGTTTTTGTGTGCCGCTGGTTCGACACACTTTGGCGGGGGCGTGTGACGACCCTAGCGGCCTCTGCTGGTGTATACACGTCCCCCGTGTCCCCCCATAATCCTACGCCCATGTATAAATATAAAACACAAAACAGTTTTTTCCAAAACTTATAAACACTACTCAAAAAATGAATAGACATTATGAATGCCAATTGCACACGTGTAAAAAATGAAAGACACTATTACCATTATATTAGTAGGCATCAGTATTGTTTGAGTGTACTGGCCAGCTCAAGTAATCTCTTTCTAAACAAGCGAAATGTGCTTATAATTTTGAAGAAGATATCTTTCTTTTTCCACATAAACTTAAAAGTTTTGTGAATTTAGTTCATGGCACAAATTTTAGTGTGTAAACAATTGAGAAATGTATTAACACATGTAAATGTGTGCTGAATGCTTTTATAGCATGCTTAAGCTCACTGTCATTTTTCAGCATGGAGTCTGCATATGAAGACTATAATGGTCATTATTAACTCTGTCATATTGTGGTGCTATTTACTGCACAGAAACTGAAAGGAGATGCTCAGCCTCTTCAGCCTCTGCAGCCTGAAACTTAAGTACATTTCCTGCATGAAAATCGTGGGCTAAAGGGCTAAAGAAATGGATATATTCCAACATACAGCACACACACACACGCACACACACACACACACCAACATACACACAGACACATGCGCACGCACGCACACACATACACACACACGCATGCATGTACGCACACACACACACACACACACACACTGCACCTCATCTCTGCTACAGGGGAAGTTACACAGATCTGTCTCTCACTCTCACACTCAAACTGAAAATGTTTGTCCTGCTGGTGTCGACACTGCTGATCTCAGGTACAGTGTACTTCAAATACATCTATTCGAAATATATATTTATAAAATAGGTTGCTTATTGCTTATTCTGTATGGTTCATACCTCTTTGTGACCCTTGTCATCCGCAAAGCAACACATTTACTTGGTAGGCATTTTGTACTGTCTAAAGATAATTTCTCCAATCTCTCACACCAACAACCTGCATTTGCCTCATGCAAGAGGAATTGTTTGTGCCGTACTTGATGCTGTGTTGAAGATACAGACCATTCTGAAATTCTATCAGCTCCAGGTTGTTTTTGCACCCTGTGACTGCCCAGCATTGAGATTAAAAAGTTTTGGGAACTGCTCCTGTGTATAATATATCTGCAGAGCGTTAATGGAATGCTTTTTAACATTGAATGCAATACATGCTGTAATGTACGTGTATTGGATTTTTTTTTTAAAGTGGAGATGCGGTGCAGTGTGTGTGTGTGTGTGTGTGTGTGCGTGCATGCATGTGTGTGTATGTATGTGTGTGTATGTGTGTGTGCGTGCGTGTGTGTGCATTTGTCTGTGTGTATGTTGGTGCGTGTGTGTGTGTGTGTGTGCTGTATGTTGGAATTCTAAAAAATTTAATAAATAAAAAACTTCTCCAAAATGTTCATAAATAAAACATTTTATTTTAGAAAATGCCCTGGGTGAGGTTAGTGCTACTGTTGGATGCTATATTATTAGTGTCCCCCTCCATTATCATCACAAAGAACATTTACTGTTTGTGGTCCCCCCCAATGTTCAAATGAAACCTACGCCCCTGCCTGTAGTTGTCCTTGACTGTACTGTATGTACTTAGGCCTCGAGAGCCCTTCTGGTGCCGGCAGACACAAAGAAACCTCCCGGCAGGGTGCGCTTTGTGAGTGCACAAAAATTTTTTTTTTTAGGAATTATTTTTTTTATTATATACAGATCCTTTCCAAAAAATTAGAATATCATGGAAAAGTTTTTTTTTTTCCATAATTCCATTCAAAAAGTGAAACTTTCATAGATTATAGATTCATTACACACAAAGTGAAATATTTCTAGCCTTTATTTGTTTCATTTTTCATAATTTTGGCTCACAGCTCCAGAAAATCCCCAAAACAGTATTTCAAGAAATTAGAATAGTGTGTCGAAAATCAGCATTTACTTCAGTTATTTCAGAGAATGAGTGGAGTGGCTTGACTCGAGGAATCCGACAGTTGTAGCCCATGTCCCGGATACGTCTGTACGTGGTGGTTTTTGAAGCACTGACTCACTCCACTCCCTCTGCATCTCCGCCAGATTTTGGAATCGTCTTTGCTTGACAATCCGCTGAAGCCTACGGTCATCTCTTTTGCTTGTGCACCTTCTCCTGCCACATCTTTCCCTTCCACTAAACTTTCTATTGATATGCTTGGACACTGCACTCTGTGAACAGCCAGCCTCCTTAGCGATGACCTTTTGTGGCTTACCCATCTTCTGGAGGGTGTCAATGATGGTCTTCTGGCCAATTGTCAAGTCTGCAGTCTTCCCCATACTGAACCAAACTGAGATAAACTTTGCAGGTGTTTTGAGTAAATTAGATGATAGTGTGACACTCAGTCTAAAACATTCATTCTCTGAAATAACTGAAGTAAATGCTGATTTTCAACACACTATTCTAATTTCTTGAAATACTGTTTTGGGGGTTTTCTGGAGCTGTAAGCCAAAATTATGAAAAATGAAACAAATAAAGGCTAGAAATATTTCACTTTGTGTGTAATGAATCTATAATCTATGAAAGTTTCACTTTTTGAATGGAATTATGGAAGAAAAAAAACTTTTCCATGATATTCTTATTTTTTTGGGTAAGGATCTGTGTATGTATATAAGTGCTTCACCTCCGCTGCTACAACTCCATCCTAGAGGAAACACTGAACACTACAAATAGACCACCATTTATGATGCTATCATGCAGTTAAGAGTAGAAAGACCAAATCACTGTTTATTTTTATCATACACACTTCAGTTAAAACTGTTAACAGCATGTTTTTTTTTAACACAGGTACATTCCCAGCCACTGCTATTGATGTGTTCACGCCACCAGAGGTGATGGTGGAGAATGGAACCACTGGAGTTCTTAAGTGCACTTTTAAATCAAGGGAGGTTATCAGCAGTGGAGCGTCTGTGTCCTGGACGTTTCTCGCAGAGGGATCAGATGCCTCCCCAGTCACTGTAAGGCCTCTACCTTTCATTACCCCCATAATGACAGGAAATCTTGCAACCCTTTCCCATGTTTTCTGCATGTAACACACACTTAGTGACTGTCCAAATTCTCCCTTACAAGCCTCAGATTTTGATCAAATCAATGCCCTCCTCTTGAAGGTTTCTGCAGTGTTTTTGTGCCAAACCAAGTTTGTCTTCACCGTCTGAATATATGGACATCAGATGTTAGCACTCAATATGACAGAAAGCACCTTGCAAATCCAGTCTTGAGTTACTGTACTTAAAACACAGCAAGTGTTATTTCATGAGGAAATTATATTCATGAAATTTGCTTGGTTGGACCCAACAAGAATGAATAGAAATGTAGCCTTGTTTGGGGTGTTCAAGTAGCATGGGCATGTATCTGAGTACCCTGGGGTTCATTTTAGTTATTTTACTTTGTCCAGCAAACTGAATGCTTATTTAAATGTCCTATTAGATATGCTAAATTGAAACTAAAAGAAAAGGGCATTTAAGGCCTGGGTTCATTCTTTTTTCTTTTCTTTTTTTAAACTTGAGTTTTCCAGAAAGTGTATTTGTATCACTCGTGTCTTTGAGTCTTCCCCTGCATCAAGGGGGCAGCATTCAGATTCATGCAGCAGCCTTTTTACACTTAAAGGATAGGTTTGCCATTTTTCAACCCGGATGATATTGAAAGGTTGTTTCCCATCATTTATAATCGTGCATGGCACAACCTTACTGATGACTTTATTACCAAGAAATTTACCTTTTAACCGCAGCTTCTCAATGGGGTTCAATGGTGCAAATAGTTAGGCCTTCAGAAATCATGATAAATCTCATTTCAGAAAATGGGGAAACTCACAGTATGCTCACACATTTTATGTTTATTCAGAACATGTTCTGTCAACACTCTTTTTAAAGTAATCTTTTAAGCTGTTTGAAAATGTGTATGAATCCTCAGAGGCTTATCCGACTGAGTGAGGTGTACATTTTTGTCTGAACTAAAGCCTCATGCAGTACATCAGCTTTTTGAAGAGTCTAGGAATTAATTTTCACGTACAGCATGAGTGCCTCACTGCTGCAATTTCAATTGGCCAAGTACATTAGCTTAGTGAAGCTGTAACTATGTTGCTTTTTGGCAAGACACACACACACACAGATCCGGAATATAATATTATTTTAGAGTCTTGTTTATTTGAATGCTGCCTTCTGCTCTGTGGCTGGCTATAACTGTGTGATATCCTCCCATTTCTTCTCTCCTGAGAGAATATATTGGCTTATCTTTGCAATAATGAGTGGGGCCCACCCCCAATCTGCAGTCAGAGCAGATTTACACATATTTCGGGATGACATTTATCTTTCATTTATTCTTCTACCAATATAATTATGAAGATATCCTTTATAATTTGAGTTATTCCAATTATATAGCAAACTAAATCCTGAGATTTCAGTGACTAAATCAGTATTATTATTATTTTTGTTTGCATTTCCCAGGTATTTCTCCTGCATGTAGCATATTTGGCTGTATTAGGATGTATCTCACAGCGGGAATAAACCAAACCAGAAGTATTTTACAATGTGTTTTTCCCGCAATTGTTTCTCCATTAGTGTTTGTTTATCCAAGAAATAATTGTTTCACTTTTATTCAGCTTTTGAATTCTGCTCACAAGTATCTACAAACCGGTGTTTCTGTCTACTTGCCATGTTCCCTCTCTTTTCCTCTTAAGATCTTCCACTATTCTGCTGGATGGCCTTATCGTTCCTCCACTCCCCAGTTTAAGGAAAGGGTAGAATGGATTGGAGACCTAAACGAGAAAGATGCTTCAATAAAACTGACCAAAATGCAGTTCAGTGACAATGGCACCTATGCCTGCGACGTGAAGAATCCCCCTGACATAGAGGTGATGCCTGCTCACACACAGCTACGGGTAGTGATGAAAGGTAAATCCAGCAGTGTTCAGTCCCCTGTCTTCTGGTTCAGGCTGAAGAAGTGTGCGTCTGTGATTGGGTTGATGCAAGAGCCACTGGCGCTCTACCATGGTCCTGGCTAGGGTTCCCTGAACTTTCGGAATTTATAGAAATATATGAAGTTATACAGTAGTTGTGTTTGAAACAAATCTTTATAAAATGAGACAAAAGTATATATGGCTATGTTATCCATGCATTTCAAGTTAATTGACCTTAACATTAAAGAGAAATTATTAATAATAAAATGATTTCCAGTTAAAAACCTTTGAATGCACACAATGTAATTTATTACATTTTATCCAGATTGCCCATGTCAAGGCCAAGCATTCCCATAATACGATATGAAAATGAATGTCAATTGACATTTATTTTGGTCATCTTGAGTATCAGATCCCCAAGTTTCATCAGTCACTTTCAATTTGAGTTGAATCATTTTCAGTTGGCTCAAACTGAAGGTTGGATGGGTAAAGTTTGCAAGCTTTAAGATGCACTGACAATCTAGTTGCAATTCTGCAGCAGAATTTGGAGCAATAATTCCACGTAAATCTATTTCCCATCATTACGGACTCTTGTGAAATGGTTCCGCACATCAGAGGGTATTCCAGGCATTCCTGTTCATCCTGGTATTCTCACTGCAAGCTTTTATACTAATGAGCTGTCTTAATTATTAAAATTATGGTTGGTTTATCTTGGGGGAGGGGCTACAGCTATAACAGTTGGTGTAGTGATGGGCAGAGCAAAGCTTTCTGAAGAAATGACACAGGGGAAGCGATTGCATTGGTTGTATCATGGAAGTGTCATGAAGCATTTGACACCTGCCTCAGCACATGCACAGGCATTAGATGAAGGAAAGGCACCTATTGCAATTACATTTTCTTGTGTAAAAATTTTTTTGACTGAGTATTTTGACCACATTGCTGCCATTGACTTACATGGGGAAAGACCTATACTGCAGCCAACCGCAGTGGCGCTAGTGAGCAACGGCACCAGGAAGTGAGCTTCAGAATGAAAGCCCAGTCTTAGCCCCTTGAGCTCACGTCATCAACTTCTCTACGTTACCCGAACTTCAAAGATTTTTCAAAGCACGCCTCGTGGCCGGATAAGAAGAACCGAAACAGTGATCCAGCGGCCAAATAGGTAAGTTGAATAAATGTGGTTAATAATTGTGCATGTTACATCAATATGTCATCTTAAATGTTAATTATGACGTACACTTAGCGAACGTTAGATAAATTAGTTAATTTTTGTTACGTATAACTTTAGCTAGTAGTAGCTAACGACATTAGCTAGCTATAGCTATATTGACCGTTAATGATACGTCACGACTGGCTAGCGTTGTTAGCTAGCTAGCTTGCTAGCTAGCAAGGATCTGGGTTGTACCTGAATCACGGAGATAAGAAACATGATAGCTAGGTAATAATTTAACGTTAACTATATCAAAGTTATTTTGCACTGCCTCTGGCTGCAACGTGAGTTGGCCAAAGTTTGTAATGTGCTGTTCGTTCAGCACAATTTGGCTAATGACGTTACGTTAACATAGCTTTAATTATTGGATACTAGCTAGCTGGCTAACAAACGTTCTCTAAGTTACCGTTAGCACTATCTGTTAGGAGCTAGCTATTCCATTTGTTAAATGATTGGTGCTAAAGATAGCTAACGTAGGTGCTGCAGCATACAGCTTAGAGTTGGTAACGTTAACTGTTAGTTTTATTTGAAAAACTATTCTTAAGCCCATGATACACTGGCAATTATTTTAGGCAATATTGCCAGCAAAAGAAAATGGTATGAGCGACTTAAGCCAAGGAATGTCAACAATCAACGGTCACTTCACTGAACTATAATGTTTGACAAATAATAATTCAGATTTTATATTGGTGCCTGCTGTTTAATTTTTGGAGCAATCACAGAAAATGTTCCCGGCAATATTTCCTCAAAAATAATTTCCAGTGTATTATGGGCTTTAGATCAAACACCTCCACCTACTTAATATTTGAGGTGGTAATTTACAGTATCAATATTGGATTAACTGTTAGCTAAGCAAGTTGCTTATTTTTTGAAAAACCTTGAATTTATTGCATGGACAATTGTGTGAGTACTGCTAACGCTGCTAATTTTCTAATCTAATAGACACCATCACCATCGCCTCAAATATTGGAAACCCAGCACCTCAGTGCCCTGCATCCACACGGTCTGCGCTTGATCACGGCTGGCAACTGCAGGTGTGTTGTAGCTACAGGGCCTTTATCGGGTTCGGTACGCTAGCTAGCTACTCCTGACATGCTAATCTAGGACCTCTCATGGTACTAGTTCCCTGTGTTTTCTTGTCTGTTTGTTATAGTTTATAATAGTATTTAGAATAGAATAGTAGTATAGCTGATTTACCCACAGCTTACTGTGAACTACATTAAATGCTCATTACTAGGGATAGCTGCTACATTATGTGAAGGATGTGCTTTGTCTTGTCTATTCTGTAGTTACTTCAATGACGTTTCTGTATGCACCTATTGTATGTCGCTTTGGATAAAAGCGTCTGCTAAATGACTGTAATGTAATGTGTTACAGGCCCGCCACCACACCAAACTCCAACCCAGCAATGCAGAAGAGTATTCTTGATTTGGCCAGTTTCAGTTGTGAGCTTTGTGACATAAGAGATTTTTGCACTGCTAAGTCTCGCTCTGGCTTTCTCTCTCTGGCTCTCTCTCTCTCCTGAAACCAATGAAGACTCCATCTTTAAACTCAATTGCCTCAACCATTGGAGACTGAGCTCCCCAGCACTTCCCTTTATCCACGTAGCCAATACTTGTTAATTTTGGACTACAGGTACGTTACAGGCCCACCTCGCCAAAGTCCACCCCGTTTCAGTTGTAAGCTTTGTGACTGCATAGAAGTTTGTAGCAGGAACCCTGGTTCAGTCTGCACTGCTAATCTCTCTCCCTTGCTCTCTCTCCAGGATTGTACACCTCCTTTTCTGATGGGAAGTACGACAAAGAAAACAATTTATTTGCCAGAGAAGATTTTAAAATAGTGTGGTTTATACATTGACGATTTTGAGATTGCCAATCCACTTGGAACGTCTCGTTAAAAACATGAGAACTGCGGTTTATTGGGTGATTCTCAATTGTTAAATGTCTTAACATTGTTTAGATACAAGACTTGTTTTGATCAAGACTTTAAATGTCTTAAACTTGGATAAAATACTTGTTTTGAGCCATTGGTCATTGAATTAAGGTTCATTTCTACATTAAAAACATTTGTGCCACATTTCTCAAGGTCTTTTTTTATTTTTATTCAGTAAACGTAAAATTATTTGGTCACTGACTACATGCACATGTTGAGTTTGTCTGGCTTAAAATGATTTGGTAACTGAGTACAATGGACATTTTGAGTTTGCCCGACTTATGTTAAAAAGCTGGATACAGAACTTTTAGTTGGCTCAATTAAGCTAATGGCCCATCCGACTAAATTTTATTTGTTGCACAAACTTGCCATATGGAATATGTACAACTCACTATTTTATGTTGCTTTCACCTTTTCTTGTGAGATGAACAGAAAATGATTAGTTCTCCCAACTTGATTTAGTTTATATAAGCCAACATTACAGCTTGTTCTGCATACTTTAAATCTCTAGTTATCAAGGTTGAGCAAACTCAAAAAGTGCAGTGTAATCAGTTACTAAAACATTTTAAGTTGGGGGAAGCAACATTTTTTTTACAGTGTGGAGGGTAACTAATATTTGAAATTTCTGGCTTATCTCTCTCTTTACTAGTATTTTCTAATTAATGTCTGTTTTAATGTCTTCCTGTCAGGTTTGGGTTAGAAGTTTAGAGAACCAAAATGCGACAGATTAGGATTCAGAAAGCGTATCTAAAAATAGACATGCCACAGAAGCGGAATTAAACCGCACCAGGGGAAAAAGGAAAAGCAGAAGCAAAACTTCCCCAGCACAATGCCAACACAAAACAACCTCAAACGGAGGCGAATCTCGAAAAAACAGCGAGAAAAAATAAAAGAAAGAACCTCACGCACTAATTAATCTGCGTAGATCAGAGGTTGAGAAAACAGAAAAGAAACAAACAGAATAGCAAGCCTGTATCTACAGCTCTGTAGGCTAAGGAGCTGAACAGAAGATAAACAGGCTGCAGGCAAAAAAAAGGAATAGAGAGAGATAGGAAAATCTAAAAAAAAAAATCCAGAAAATCTAATCCTAACACTAGTCGAAATAGCTGCGTCTCTGTATAAGGCCAAACAGAAATGCAGTGACCGAACTTCCTATACCTATACCTATACCGGCTTCGTAGTCAAGTGGCAACGACAATATAGAAGCACCGGAAAGCGGAAGTAAACGCTATATTTAGCCGAAGGAAACCGAACACAGGTGTCAGAGATAATGACCAAGAGAGATCCAAACACCGGGACGGAGGTAGAAAAAATCCGATAGAGCATCAGACGACGCCAAATCGGAAAACAATCTCAGAAACGACAGAGGCAGCCACTACCCATGACACTTCCCTTTTATAAATTATAAGTAGTCAGCCTACATTCTACAAAATATGGAGATTATAAAGCCACAACAGAATTTGATAAAAAATAATTTCTCCCTCCTGCTGAAGAATGTACAGCAGAGAGACAGTGGGATCTACACAGCAAAGATAATAGATGATGAAGGAATACAGAGAGATGTTGCTACCTACAGGCTCACAGTTCAAGGTAGAGGTGTTACACTGTTTTACAGTCACTGGGATGTGTACAACACAAGTGTGCAGAAAAGACCAGAACAGATCAACACTCATGCATTTACAGTATATAATAGTTAAATTCTGTAGCTAAATGTGATTTCTGAGACTATCATGACATTGTGTCACATGAAGTGATTTCTGAGATTATATGATAAAATGTGAATATATGGGATGATTATGATGTTTCATGATATGATGTATGAGATTATTATGAGACTACTGTATATGATGTTATGTGTCACATCTTGGGCCCAGTGGATTGATTGGTTGTTGTTTTGCAGAAGCCCCGCCCATACCCCAGGTCAGGGTGGAGTTACTCTCCTCTGCTGCAGGGTTCTGTAACGTGTCGGTGAACTGCTCTGCTAACGACATCTGGGCCAGCTACACCTGTGACCACGCCCACTGCACACAGGGAGAAATTACAACCTCGCTGTCAGGAGTCAACATCATCGTCACGGCAACCAACGGGATCATCCACTGCAGCAGCAGTAACCGGGTCGACACAAAGACGCAATCAGTTCCCACAAAGGACCTCTGTAAGTCTGTCTGTCTGTGAATAAAGCCTGGAAGTCTGTCTGTCTGTGTCTGTCTTTGGGTCATGTCTATAAGTGTAGAGACTGCAGATCAGGTCTGGAAGTCTATCTGTGGTTATTGTGTCTATATATCTCTCTGATATGTTTGTCTGGCATCTGTGAATCTGTCAGTTGTTTATATGTATTTAAAGCTGTAGGGACAACAGGAACTACAATTCCATACAGTCCACAGGAGGCTCCTCCTCCACGTTGGAAGTGACGTAGCACGTTGTACCAGTTGTGATTTCCGTCCGCACTGTAATGTGCTACTGCGCAGGGGAAATGCGCGACTGGCCATAAAGTCTATAAAAGGGGCAACACGGTCGCAGCTCTAGCCAGTTCTTCCCGCAGTTTCTTCCGGTTCAGTTGTCCACTCAACGCTCTCCCGTCTCACGGCCCCGCGGCCTTCACGCCCGGGGAAGAGCCCTCGCTCCACAAGGAAGCACAGTCGTCCATGACACCGATCCAACTGAGCGAGGCGGGCTCATCTACCCCCGGCTATCGGCCACGGAGGACCGGAGATGAGACATAAGGAGGCAACGCGAGCACCCGGTGGTGAAGAAGAACCACCAAGCAGACCACATGCAGCCAGATCCTGCAGAAGAGCACCGCCAGTGAGTCCCCAAAGAGGCAAGCGGTCTGCAGTAGGATGGCACTGCATAGTTCCGGAGAGATAATGCGACCGGTTCCATTATCCACCCCCACGAACTGCAACCCTGACGATGAAAGAAACCTGTTCCAGGGACCCAAGATGAGGCGGCCAGTTCCCCTATCACAACCCTACGAACTGCAACCCCAGGATTGGGCGACCGGTTCCCCTTTCGTTGTGAGTGTGCAATCCAACGGAGGAAACCATTTAAAAGACTTTGATTCAAATAAGGCTGTAACATGGGCATGGCTTATTAGTTAGCAACGCAACATGTTTGTGATTGGATGTATGTAACTGTACTATTGAATGGTTAATGTGTGTTATGTGAAAGTTTGTGTTACCGTTTTACTTTGGATGTCTGTAAGCCATCCACCGCGCTGCGTTAGGTTTAATGCATCACGCACAGAACGTATCTTGCATGTGATCTGTCTTTAAACACTAACCAGTCGTAATATTAACACTGCACGCTGATCTCAACGCACACGTATCGATAAGCTTACGGATATCCTTTATGTGTATGGTATGGTTCATGCGCCACCATTAGCTAGCTCCAGCGAAAGCTAGTTTCAAACCTCCCTCCTTTTTAGTTTCTTTCTTCTCTCTGAACACGTGTCCGAGGCAACCCCCCACACACAGGAGAACATGGAAACCCCCACGTGCGCGCACGCACACATACGCACACACATAGTTTGTTGTACATTATAGTAGTGAATCGTGCTTTGCTTTGTTTGGTACTTTGTGTTCAATAAACTATTACATTTTCCAAGATTGTCTGTATTAATGTTGCTCTTGTGTTGTTCTTCCCTGTGGGATCCTGGGTAATGTTGTTTCTTCCCTGTAGGCTCAGTCCCTCCTGGCCTCTCACTGTGTATGCTAAAGTCAGTGCTGTTCTCCATTGGGCTGGTTGCCATGGTTTCGGCTGTCATCGCAGTTAATATCAGAGAGAGATGCAGCAGGTGAGGAATCATCATTACTGCGTTTATATTTCTCACCAGCAGTGAGCTTAAATCTTACACACTCTCACACTGCTACACACACTCACACACACTGTACCACACACTCACACTCTGCTACACACACACACACTGTACCACACACTCACACAGTCTACTACACACACACACACACACTACCACACACTCACACTCTGCTACACACACACACACTACCACACACGACCACACACTTTACCGCAAACTCACAAACACTCTACTACACACTCACATGCTCTATAACACACACACCAGTGCACACTGTACCACACACTAGTGCACACTGTACCACACACTCACACTCTGCTACACACACACACACACACACTGTACCACACACTCACACTCTGCTACACACACACACACACTACCACACACTCACACTCTGCTACACACACACACACACACACACTCACACTCTGCTACACACACACACACACACACACACACACTCACACTCTGCTACACACACACACACACACACACACACTACCACACACTCACACTCTGCTACACACACACACACACACTACCACACACTCACACTCTGCTACACACACACACACTGTACCACACACTCACACTCTGCTACAC
>CM056380.1:106920846-106961916 GCA_029718625.1 Synaphobranchus kaupii
ATTCCAGTGTTCCAGTATTCCTGTTCCAGTTGGAACCGCTCCAGTCTCCTGTACCAAGTCCAGTTCCGGTTTGGAACAACTCCATGTTCCCGTGATCCAGTTCCCGTTCAACGATCCAGTCCAGATCTAGTCCAGTTCCGGTTTGGAACTCCAGTCTCCTGCACCAAGTCCAGTTCCGGTTTGGAACAACTCCATGTTCCCGTGATCCAGTTCCCGTTCAGCGATCCAGTCCAGATCCAGTCCAGTTCCGGTTTGGAACTCCAGTATCCTGTACCAAGCCCAGTTCCGGTTTGGAACAGCTCAGTGTTCCGGTGATCCAGTTCCAGTAAACCGTTCCAGTTTCCTGTCCTGCCCAGTTCCGGTTGGAACTCCTGGGTTCCAGCTTCAGGTCCAGTTCCGGCTTGGAACATCCGGTGGCTGTTCAAGTCCAGCTCCGGCTTGGAGCAGATTCAAGTTCCGGAGAAATCCCTGTTCTTGCTATTATTGTTGTGTTTCATCTGTGTACGGCTTGGGACTACCCCAAGCCATCTAAATAAATGACCTTTTCTGTCCCCCTGCCTCCTGGTCGTTGCATTTGGGTCCAGCCCGTATTAGGTTCGTGACAGAACGAACTGGCCAAAATATGGACCCAGCCGACCTGGAGCAGATTTGCCACGCCTTCTCCTGCCAAACCACGGCCAGTGACCAACAGGGCCGCCGTTTGGACGACGTTTTGGAGGTGCTGAGGGGGCTTTCGGAGCAGGTCAATCAGCTGTCGCTCCACCAGCCTCTTCCTCGGATCCCTGCGGGTCCGACCCCCGCAACGCTCGAACAGCCTCCCGAGGTTCCAGCTCCCTCTCCGAGCCGGGAACCCAGAGTTCAACACCCTGAATTATACCGCGGAGGTTTGGGGAGGTGCCGTGAATTCCTGATGAAGTGCGACATCGTCTTCCGCATGCAGCCCACCTCCTTCGCCTCTGACCCATGCAAGATCGCTTTCGTGATGAGCAGCCTGGGAGGCGGTGCCCTGGAGTGGGCCACATCCGTGTGGGAGAGTCAATCTTCAGCCTGCAACAACTTCGCCATCTTCACCTCCGAGATGCGACGCGTCTTCGACCACCCAGTCTGTGGTCGAGACGCAACCCAGCGCCTTCTTCAGGTTCGGCAGGGCAGTCGCAGTGTGGCGGAGATGGCAATTCAGTTCCGTACCCTCGCTGCTGAGGCGGGATGGAACGACACCTCTCTTCAGGGGGCCTTTCGCCAGGCCCTCAGCGAAGAGCTAAAAGATCAGCTGGCTACTCGGGAGGAATCCAACTCCCTTAACAGCCTCATCAGTTTGGCTATCGCCATAGACAACCGTCTCAGAACCCGGGCCCGTGAAGGAGGGAAGAATCCCTCCCGTATTCCGTTCTCCACGCTTCCCAGTGTTCCACTCTCTTTGGTGAGTGACTCATACAAACTCGAGTTAGTAAAAAGAGTCGAACCTCCCATCTCTATAACATATCCATAACGTTACACAAAACACTGGCTAAAACACTGGGTTATGGGACTTGAAGTCCATAGTAGACTATTATCAGCTTGAGCAATCACCTCTAATTGTTGGCTACATATCCCATTTGTGCTTTCATAACCTGGAACTTGTCGTGGCCATGAGATAAACCATTGCTACTGTTTGAAGTAGCGAGGGGGTGGGTCGATAATTCATACTATGTTTACGGGCGTTACATATCTTTCCGCATAAATTTAAGTCATTTTTCACCGTTGTTACAGCTTTTATTGACTAAGCTTTACATGGGAGAGGGATCAATTATGGTTGGGGGGGACAATTTGACTCTTTCCAAACATTGGGGGGGGGGCACGTCCCCCTTGTCCCCCCATAATCCTACGCCCATGTATAAACATAAAACACAAAACAGTTTTTTCCAAAACTTATAAACACTAGTCAAAAGATTAGTAGACATTATGAATGCCAATTGCACACTGGTGTAAAACAAATGAAAGACACTATTACCATTATATTAGTAGGCATCAGTATTGTTTGAGTGTACTGGCCAGCTCAAGTAATCTCTTTCAAAACAAGCGAAATGTGCTTATAATTTTGAAGAAAATATCTTTCTTTTTCCACATAAACTTAAAAGTTTTGTGAATTTGGTTCATGACACAAATTTTAGTGTGTAAACAATTGAGAAATGTATTAACACGTGTAAATGTATGCATCATGAATGCTTTTATAGCATGCTTAAGCTCACTTTCATTTTTCAGCATGGAGTCTGCATATGAAGACTATAATGGTCATTATTAACTCTGTCATATTGTGGTGCTATTTACTGCACAGAAACGGAAGGAGCTGATCAGCCTCTTCAGCCTGAAACTTAAGTACATTTCCTGTGTGAAACTCGTGGGCTAAAGGGCTAAAGAAATGGATATATTCCAACATACAGCACACACACACACACACACACACACACACACACACACACACACCAACATACACACAGACACATGCGCATGCAGGCACGCACACACATACACACACATAACATATTTCTCCAATCTCTCACACCAACAACCTGCATTTGCCTCATGCAAGAGGAATTGTTTGTGCCGTACTTGATGCTCTGTTGAAGATACAGACCATTCTGAAATTCTATCAGCTCCAGGTTGTTTTTGCACCCCGTGACTGCCCAGCATTGAGATTAAAAAGTTTTGGGAACTGCTCCTGTGTATAATATATCTGCAGAGCGTTAATGGAATGCTTTTTAACATTGAATGCAATACATGCTGTAATGTACGTGTATTGGATTTTTTTTTAAAAGTGGAGATGCGGTGCTGTGTGTGTGTGTGTGCCTGTGTGTGTGCCTGTGTGTGTGTGTGTGTGTGTGTGTGTGTGTGTGTGCGTGTGCGTGTGCGTGTGCGTGTGCGTGTGCGTGTGTGTGTGTGTGTGTGTGTGTGCGTGTGTGTGTGTGTGTGCTGTATGTTGGTGTGTGTGTGTGTGTGTGTGTGTGTGTGTGTGTGTGTGTGTGTGTGTGCTGTATGTTGGTGCGTGTGTGTGTGTGTGTGTGTGTGTGTATGTTGGTGCGTGTGTGTGTGTGTGTGTGTGCTGTATGTTGGAATATATCCATTTCTTTAGCCCTTTAGCCCACGATTTTCACACAGGAAATGTACTTAGTTGGTAGGGTGGGGTGTTGGTCCCATGATCACATGAAGCAATGAGGTGGTTCGCAACTCCCAACAAAAAAGAACTACTACTTACACAATTACAATTATTTATTGTGCTGAACAATGTTTACATTGCCTTCCGGTTTAATGCAGGTTTTGTTTGACGTGTGAGTGGAAGCGAGTCGATCACATGCAAGAAGGATTCGAAAATATTAACATACCTTAGCGATATCATGTCTTCTTTTTATTGATATCGCTAATTTTCTCTGAGAGAAAACGCCACACCAGAGACAAGTTGTCTTCAACAGCCTCCCTTTCCTCTCCTTTGAAGTCTGTCCTTGAGTTGACACTCCTTATATGTGTCATGGTTTATGACCATTTTTCCCTTGCGGTCGTGTTCCTCAGTCGCCACACGTGGGCGCTGCTCTGTTGGTGGAGTTTTGGCTCCGCTTTGTTTCTTTCGCGGAGTTCTCGTCAGTGTTCACGGGTGTGCGTGGTTGCTGGTGAGCTACATAAGCCTCTATTCCTTCGTTCGAGGCTTCGATATTGATTGCTTGTTTCGTATTGTCTGGCATTATTTTCTCTGGTATTATTTTGCCCTTATGCTACTTAGTCAGGATGATCAGGTCTAGGTTTGTAAGGAGACCATTTTTTGCTCCCCAAGTATTTAATTGGAGTTTTGCGGGACTTGCCTTTGTGCTTGGAGCTTTAAGGTTGAATTCTTTTTTTTTGTGCTCGTTTCAGTCTCCGCTTCCTGGTCCTTCCTTTTTCTCTTTGCCTAAGACCTTTTGCCTTTTCTGTCTCTTCCTCCTCTCTCTGTCTGCTTTCTTCCTTGAAAGCGAGAGGAGTCTTTGTTTGTTTGTGGTTGTATTTGTATAGTCATTTCTTACTAAGAGACAGGGCGTTTTTATCTTTAGGGTTTTATTTATTCTTCGAGGCAGGGTGCGTATTTTCGATTAAGTTTGCGTTAGTCTTTTTAGCCGGTAAATGTCCGGTGCAGCTGTCCGGTTCGTCCTTCGGTAGTACCTTTCTCCGTATATGTAGCTTTGGCGATATTGTTCGGAACTGTAGTTCTGTTTCGTCTTTCGGTACATGTCTTCCTATAGGGAGACTGGGCGATGTTGTGGACATGTTTGTGTGTGACTGCGCGTTTCTGAAAGTAGCCTTGGAGGTTAACTCTCTGTTCCTTCGCCTTGTTACATTTCCCTTTACTGAGAGGCTAGGGCGTGTATTTTCTACTAAGCTTGCGTTAGTCATTTTGATAGTAAAGTTATGGGACGACGGTGCTCCATCGGCTCGCCTGTAAATGTTTCTCTCTCCTGGGAGATCGGGCGTTTACCCCTTTATGTTTTCTGCATGTGACTGCGAGCCTCTGAAAGTAGCCTTGGAATGTTAGCTCTCTGTTCCTTCGCCTTCTCATATACTACTTCATATTATGTTGCAGTGTTTGTTGGCTGTGTGTTTTATTTGTGCCATTACGCTACTCGCCTGTTCTTATGTGTCTCGTTACCGAGACAGGGCGTTTGTTATTTCTGGCTCGTTCTTTAGTCACTTAGCTCGTAGAAGTATGTGAGCCTATTGCTTTGTTCTATTCGCCTTGTTTGGTTTTCTGACTGAGAAACCTGGCGTTTGCGCTTCTACTCATTGGCGTGTGACAGTGTGCCGGTTAGTAGCTTTGGTATGTGTGTTTCCCTGTCTTGTCTCCTTCCCTTAACTATGGGGTTTCCCGTCCTAGTGGCCTAATCCCCTTGCTGCGTTTGGCTCCTCCTACCTCAAACGTCACGCCGCATTACAATCTGGACACAAAGGGAGGAGACATTGCCCTTTGCAGTATCACGTAACACATTGAAATTAATTAAAGCGATGCTTTTCAAACTCTCGTAATGTAGCCTGTGTTGTTTTCTTATTTATATTTTGCTTTGGGGTTGTATATCACTGAATTCTGGTAACAATAGAGGGCATTTTCAACTTTAAAGAGCAAGAACTCATCATTGAGGGTTATGAAAAAGAGAAGGCAATCCTAACCAGCAAATCAAACTTTGGCAGAGCGGCCAAAATGAGAGGCAGAGAATTGCAGATAAATGAATGTGTAAGAAACACAGTGGGGCTCCCTCAGATCCAATGCAGTCAGGAGCTTTGTAGCTTCTTACAACCAGGTGAACGTGTGACAAAACATTCCAACTAGTTTGATCCTTTTCAATTTTTGCTTATCGTAAGAACAAAATAGACAATACAAACAGTCAGAGTACCATAATATCAAAAACTATGGGTGCGTCCCAATATTCTTCACTCCCCACCTCCCTTCCTCCACTCCCCCACCTCTCCTACCCAGAAGTATGCAAAACTGTCTGAACGTTTTGAGTACAAGTATTTGCATGTACAGTATACAATGTACCTGACATTGCGGTTTGCGTCGAGACATTAATTAATATGTAGCCATTAATACGTAATTAAGATGTAATCAGCGACATTAGATTAAAACACAAAGATCCGTTTCCGGGGTACGGAGTAGAGGAGGTGGTAGTGGAGGAAGGGAGGGTGCATTTTTCGAGTATTGGGACGCACCCTATGTTGCTCCATAGCTTACAAAGCCCGTTCTCCCTCTTCTTCATCAAAAAGGAACTTACGCAATGTGTAATGAAACACAAAGGATTCTGGTATAAATAATTAAAGGGGTATTTCTCAATAAAGTAAACAAATATTATACAACATTATATGCTAAAATATGTATTTGTAATACAATAATAATATGCATAATTACTGATACAACAACCCAATTAAAGTTTCTTTCCCAGGTTATGGCTCTTACAGGAAGACTCATTCACTTTAGTGCGGGAAATTTAATTCTGCTAAATTTTAAAGTGATGGTAAGCTCCTAATATTTGGACTCTTGTCCTTTCTGATAATGTCACCAAACTGAAACATTAAATGATATTATTTAAAATGACGGTAACAGCAGCTTGGGACCTGGCAGCAGGTCAAAGTCACATATACATCTTTAACACGTAGCTTTTTTTATTGCCATTTTCAACTAATGTTCAATTAAGTGAACCTCCTAAAACTACCCTAATGTAGCCAACAAGAAAAGGGTGAGGAGAGGAAAATAAGGGTTAAAGGGATAGTTCGGAATTTTGGACATAATGTCTCAATTACGACTTACCCATGATGTAGTTGATTGATGGAGACCATTTTCAGCTAATTCCATGCTGTCCCTTCTTTTGGACATACACACGTTGCTAATGCTAGCGCAACTCTATGGTAACTGCTAGCATCCACTACCAAATGCACTTAAACACTCCACAGTGCACCCAAAGCAAATAAAATATGACGACAGTCTATTGGGGTTATTTTCAATGATTACACCATCATTTTTGAAGTCAAACTATCGTTGAATCCTTTACTTTGTGCTCACCTAAATTCTCCGTGGAAGTACGGCGGCGGAGCGATACTTTACGTTAGTAGGTAACGTAAAGTATAGCTCTGCCGCCGTATGTAGCGCCGGCCAACAACAATATCGCCCGTGTGAAAGAATCAGACTAGTAGTATTGTTAGCTAACGTTCAGGTAAGATGGTATTTCGGTGTGTATTTCAAGGTTGTTCAAATCATGCAAAAAAAAATGGGCACCACAAAGTTTTCACCGATTTCCAGTGGAAGATCAACAAAGAAAACAGCTGTGACTTCTTGCTGCTCGCATGGATGTCAACACACCAATTGAGAGACTAAAAAAGTTTAAAGTGTGTAGTGACCATTTCACGGAGGAAAATTTTAAAAAAGACGGTCGGGACACCCTCTACTGAAGGAGACTGCTGTGCCATCACCAGTTTTTCTTCATGCACCAAAAACAACTGATGAGCAGGTAACTAATAAATGATTGCATGCGTGATCTATCTATTCAATTTAGCTAGCTAGTTGCCACGATTGGGAAGTCATGGAAGTGGTCAAACTTTTCCTGCAAATTGGTAGCCAGTGTGCTTGCTTGTACATGCTGTGTTATTCTGTAGCATGTTTGTGTTTAGCTGACTTGTCTACCAAATATGTAACTTTACGGCAAAACAGATTGTGTTGGCAACTGTGGAGTACAGTAGATAGCCTACAGGCAGATACCCTGGCTAATCTACAGCTACCTCCGCCGCCGTACTTCCACAGAGAATATAGGTCAGCACAAAGCAAAGGATTCAACGATAGTTTGACTTAAAAAATGATGGTATAATCACTGAAAATAACCCTGATAGACTGTCGTCGTATTTTATTTGCTTTGGGTGCACTGTGGAGTGTTTAAGTGCGTTTGATAGTGGATGCTACTAGTTTTCTTAGAGTTGCGCTAGCATTATCAATGGTTTCCATCAATCAACTACATCATGGGTAAGTCGTAATTGAGACATTATGTCCAAAATTCCGAACTATCCCTTTAAGGTTATAGTTTCCTTTTCAAAGGAACCATAATTTCAATGAACACAGTGCTACGAAACATGTTTGAGTTTTATTTACACACACAAAACATACACAAACCCATTTTTGAGAGGGAAACCACAAATACATAAAAATTTGGGGTGAACTGACAACTAACTAGTTTGCGTAAGCTTTGCTGTAATTCATTTCAATTCAATAGTTCAATTCAATAGTTGGTAAAATAACAGTAAGTTTGATACACCATTAAAATATTATAGGGGTAGGCTAGAGTATTCCACACAATGCATTAATAATTCAGGTACTTGGCTGTATTCTGTATTCTGAATTCTGATTTGTCGAAACATGATTTTAGCAGATGTCGTACATACATGCAGGGTCCTATACACTCAGGAAAAAAGGTATGAAAAAGTGCCTTAAAAGGTACAAATGCTTGTCACTGGGATGGTATTCTATAGGCATATAAAATTTTACCCATAGCTAGCCATACATAATTTATTTGTACCTTTTTTGACATTTTTTTTGACATTTTTGACATAGCCTACATTGACATTTCTCATTTTGCATAACATATAGAATAGAATCTGGCTGTCGATAGACTTTTTGAAGCAATGCCTTAATGTTCGCTTAAAGTATCGGAGCCAGGTTAAAAGTTTAAACGATCCAGTGACTCATTTGCGGTCTTTTCATTTATTTTAAGCCTATCGTAGGCTACTACCAGGTTTGCAGAGGTGGAAATTCCAGGGGTCAGAAAGTAAAAGTCCTGCCGTGTTTCTTCCACCCATGAACTCACGATTTCACTAATTAGCCTAGTTAGCTCCTACTTCTGGGCTGAAGAATTGTGATAATTAGCAAATCCAGGTGATTGGAACAAATGATTGGGGAGGACTTTCACTTTCCACCTGGATTTTCCACCTCGCAGGTTTGACCTATAGCCTACACAGCGTAGCGCTGGCTAGCTAGCTCCGTTTCTTTCAAAAAACAAGAATACTTTATAACACTGCTCAGATTCTTCATCATTTCATACATTAAAATGTATGAGTGCCCTGAGAGCATAGTATCAAGCACAGACTGTTACCCATCCCTATGCTATGCTCCCCCTAGTGTTCATTAAGTGCTACTGCACTAAACCTGTATGAGGCCCACCCTGCTTGCTTGACCATACCCCCTCATTTACATATAGTACAGCTCGAAAATGAAAATGAAAACGATAATGAAAATGAAAATGAAAACGATAATGAAAATGAAAAGATTTTAATTTTAATTTTAATTTTGGGCTGAATAATCCTCCGTTTTCGTTTTCGTTTTCGTTTTAATTTTGGGTTGAATAATCCTCCATATGAAACAGTCCTCTCAACTGAAAATCAAATCAAAATCCCCACAGTGAATAAAAGAACCGCCGACCCAGAAGTTTCCCCATTCAGGTAGGCTAGGCTACTGTAGGCGCTGTTCCTAACCTAGCTAACTACTCCTTATTTTTCAACAGTCTATGCCTTATACGTTAAAAAAAAGTACATGTTTTTTCATAACAACAAGCAATGTATTACAGCCGCGAGTGCGATAACGTTAGGTAGCACTGTGGAAATGTCGACGTTGCTGGACAATTGAATAGAGAATTTCTTCAGGGTTCATCAGAAAACAGTTGTAACTTCTTAAATGTAGGCTATTTGGTTCCTTAAAATGTTTATTGCCCTGCAGTGCAACATGAGGGGCTGATGTATTCGCAAGCGGCGACACTGTAAGACACTGTAATTCGCCTAATTTAGAAATTCAGAGAAATGTGAATACCATAATTGGGATGTCGACGACTACCTCTAAAGGCAGTGGTTCTTAAACTCGGTCCTGGGGCCCCCTGCATATGCTGGTTTTCGTTCCAATCACAATTGCAATCCCAGAATTTGAACAGGTTGTTGATTTTTCTTAATTAGGTGTTTTTCATGTTTAGAGGGATTATTTCCCTTCTGAAGCCACATTATGTTAGAAATAGCTATGCATGTCATGAATAATAAAAGTCAAATATTCACATTGTGCTATATTGCAAACAATTACAAAAAGAGAGGTAAAAATGTTTTAACTGATCAAATTAAACAAATTAAAGACTGAGGTGAATCAATAGGCTCCTAATTGGTGAAATTGTGGACACATTGGCAACTAAAACTAGAGACTTGGTAAATAATGAACCATTCAAAAGACAAAGCAAATGATGAGCCAAACCTGCATTGTGTTAATAAGTTTAAGGAAAAATTAAGGAACTTAAAACACAAGTGTTCAACTACTGAATTAGGAGCCTATTGATTCACCGTTTAAAAAGATTGTTACCTTGTATTATTGTTTGCAAGATAGCACTGTAAGCACAATGTGAACATGGCATAGTCTTCGTGGTATGCATAACTATTTCTGACATAATTTGTCTTAAGAGGGTAAATAATCCCTCTAAACATGAAAAACACCTAATTAAGAAAAATTAACATCTTGTTAAAATTTTGGGATTGCAATTGTGGTTGGAACGGAAACCAGCATACACAGGGGACCCCCAGGACCGAGTTTGAGAACCACAGAGTTTAAAATGTTATAAACTTATCTTATCCACTAATGTACTGATTAGCCTACCATGGCTTTAGATTTATATGAAAGCATCTCAAATCTCGCCTAGTGCTTTGAAAAAAAAAAAAATGTTCATAACGTTCATAAATAAAACATTTTATTTTAGAAAATGCCCTGGGTGAGGTTGTGTAGAAATGCAGGAAATGAGTTTTAAAAGGCTCAAATCTTTCTGGGGGAGGACCCCCAGACCCCCCAATACTTCGTATTGCTTTGCTCACGGGAATGGTTGAAGGCCTCGGTCCAATAGTCATGGTTTGCTACTGTTGGATGCTATATTATTAGTGACCCCCTCCATTATCATCACAAAGAACATTTACTGTTTGTGGTCCCTCCCAATGTTCAAATGAAACCTACGCCCCTGCCTGTAGTTGTCCTTGACTGTACTGTATGTACTTAGGCCTCGAGAGCTATGTCTATATATATATATATATCCTTTCCAAAAAAATTTGAATATCATGGAAAAGTTTTTTTTTTTCCCCATAATTCCATTCAAAAAGTGAAACTTTCATAGATTATAGATTAATTACACACAAAGTGAAATACTTCTAGCCTTTATTTGTTTCATTTTTCATAATTTTGGCTTACAGCTCCAGAAAACCCCCAAAACAGTATTTCAAGAAATTAGAATAGTGTGTCGAAAATCAGCATTTACTTCAGTTATTTCAGAGAATGAGTGGAGTGGCTTGACTCGAGGAATCCGACAGTAGCCCATGTCCAGGATACGTCTGTACGTGGTGGTTTTTGAAGCACTGACTCCAGCCTCAGTCCACTCCCTCTGCATCTCCGCCAAATTTTGGAATCGTCTTTGCTTGACAATCCGCTGAAGCCTACGGTCATCTCTTTTGCTTGTGCACCTTCTCCTGCCACATTTTTGTCAATGATGGTCTTCTGGCCAATTGTCAAGTCTGCAGTCTTCCCCATACTGAACCAAACTAAGATAAACTTTGCAGGTGTTTTGAGTAAATTAGATGATAGTGTGACACTCAGTCTAAAACATTCATTCTCTGAAATAATGCTGAATAAATGCTGATTTTCAACACACTATTCTAATTTCTTGAAATACTGTTTTGGGGGTTTTCTGGAGCTGTAAGCCAAAATTATGAAAAATGAAACAAATAAAGGCTAGAAATATTTCACTTTGTGTGTAATGAATCTATAATCTATGAAAGTTTCACTTTTTGAATGGAATTATGGAAGAAAAAAAACTTTTCCATGATATTCTTATTTTTTTGGAAAGGATCTGTGTATGTATATAAGTGCTTCACCTCCGCTGCTACAACTCCATCCTAGGGGAAACACTGAACACTACAAATAGACCACCATTTATGATGCTATCATGCAGTTAAGAGTATAAAGACCAAATCACTGTTTATTTTTATCATACACACTTCAGTTAAAACTGTTAACAGCATGTTTTTTTTTTTAACACAGGTACATTCCCAGCCACTGCTATTGATGTGTTCACGCCACCAGAGGTGATGGTGGAGAATGGAACCACTGGAGTTCTTAAGTGCACTTTTAAATCAAGGGAGGTTATCAGCAGTGGAGCGTCTGTGTCCTGGGCGTTTCTCGCAGAGGGATCAGATGCTTCCCCAGTCACTGTAAGGCCTCTACCTTACCCCCATAATGACAGGAAATCTTGCAACCCTTTCCCATGTTTTCTGCATGTAACACACACTTAGTGACTGTCCAAATTCTCCCTTACAAGCCTCAGATTTTGATCAAATCAATGCCCTCCTCTTGAAGGTTTCTGCAGTGTTTTTGTGCCAAACCAAGTTTGTCTTCACCGTCTGAATATATGGACAGATGTTAGCACTCAATATGACAGAAAGCACCTTGCAAATCCAGTCTTGAGTTACTGTACTTAAAACACAGCAAGTGTTATTTCATGAGGAAATTATATTCATGAAATTTGCTTGGTTGGACCCAACAAGAATGAATAGAAATGTAGCCTTGTTTGGGGTGTTGAAGTAGCATGTGCATGTATCTGAGTACCCTGGGGTTCATTTTAGTTATTTTACTTTGTCCAGCAAACTGAATGCTTATTTACATTTCCTATTAGATATGCTAAATTGAAACTAAAAGAAAAGGGCATTTAAGGCCTGGGTTCATTCCTTTTTTTCTTTTTTTTAAACTTGAGTTTTCCAGAAAGTGTATTTGTATCACTCGTGTCTGAGCCTTCCCCTGCATCAAGGGGGCAGCATTCAGATTCATGCAGCAGCCTTTTTACACTTAAAGGATAGGTTTGCCATTTTTCAACCCGGATGATATTGAAAGGTTGTTTCCCATCATTTATAATCGTGCATGGCACAACCTTACTGATGACTTTATTACCAAGAAATTTACCTTTTAACCACAGCTTCTCAATGGGGTTCAATGGTGCAAATAGGCCTTCAGAAATCATGATAAATCTCATTTCAGAAACCGGGAAACTCACAGTATGCGCACACATATTTTATGTTTATTCAGAACATGTTCTGTCAACACTCTTTTTAAAGTAATCTTTTAAGCTGTTTGAAAATGTTTATGAATCCTCAGAGGCTTATCCGACTGAGTGAGGTGTACATGTTTGTCTGAACTAAAGCCTCATGCAGTACATCAGCTTTTTGAAGAGTCTAGGAATGAATTTTCACGTACAGCATGAGTGCCTCACTGCTGCAATTTCAATTGGCCAAGTACATTAGCTTAGTGAAGCTGTAACTATGTTGCTTTTTGGCAAGACACACACACACACAGATCCGGAATATAATATTATTTTAGAGTCTTGTTTATTTGAATGCTGCCTTCTGCTCTGTGGCTGGCTATAACTGTGTGATATCCTCCCATTTCTTCTCTCCTGAGAGAATATGTTGGCTTATCTTTGCAATAATGAGTGGGGCCCACCCCCAATCTGCAGTCAGAGCTTTACACATATTTCGAGATGACATTTATCTTTCATTTAAATTTTTTCTACCAATATAATTATGAAGATATCCTTCATAAATTGAGTTATTCCAATTATATAGCAAACTAAATCCTGAAATTTCAGTGACTAAATCAGTATTTTTATTTTCTTTTTTGTTCGCATTTCCCAGGTATTTCTCCTGCATGTAGCATATTTGGCTGTATTAGGATGTATCTCACAGCGGGAATAAACCAAACCAGAAGTATTTTTACAATGTGTTTTTCCTGCAATTGTTTCTCCATTAGTGTTTGTTTATCCAAGAAATAATTGTTTCACTTTTATTCAGCTTTTGAATTCTGCTCACAAGTATCTACAAACCGGTGTTTCTGTCTACTTGCCATGTTCCCTCTCTTTTCCTCTTAAGATCTTCTACTATTCTGCTGGAAGGTCTTATCCTTCCTCCACTCCCCAGTTTAAGGAAAGGGTAGAATGGATTGGAGACCTAAACGAGAAAGATGCTTCAATAAAACTGGCCAAAATGCAGTTCAGTGACAATGGCACCTATGCCTGCGACGTGAGGAATCCCCCAGACGTATTGGTGACGCCTGCTCACACACAGCTACGGGTAGTGATGAAAGGTAAATCCAGCAGTGTTCAGTCCCCTGTCTTCTGGTTCAGGCTGAAGAAGTGTGCGTCTGTGATTGGGTTGATGCAAGAGCCAAGCGTGTGAATGAATTCCAGACCTTCTATAATAAATAAGCCCGAACTAGCTATTTGAACAATGTTAAAATTATTCATGTTATTTTGTCCAAAATTGTAAAGCTAATAAATGGGAATAAACATTTAAGAAGTAAGTACTACTTATATTTTGCATATTAAGAAAATTAAGGGCTCGTCCGGGATTTGAACCCAGGACCTCTCGCACCCTAAGTGAGAATCATACCCCTACACCAAGAGCCAGATACAGTGACAAGACCATCATAATCGTGTTACGACAATACATACACATATAGCTAATATATATATGACCATGGAGGGAATATGCTTCCCTTTATAACAGTACATAAGTGTACTGTTATATGTTGCATATAAATTAATGATTGCTCAGGACAGGTGCCGAATACGATTGCAACAACAACTGGAATGCACTAACATGCTACATAAAATGCCCTTACATAAAAAGTGCAGAAAATACGTTGAGCGGTTAATTTAGATTTGTATTGGCTACTAACTGGCAGGCAATCACATGTATGAATTGAAGGTAGAGGCATTTTTTTTTAATCTGCAACAAAAGTCAACCTAATTAGAGTTGTACTGAATTTATATATTTCACTGTATTAATGCAATTTATATGTAACCTCAGCCTGGGTTACCTCAGCCTGGGTTGCCACTGCCAGTCCATTTTCCTGTTTCACAGCTACATGGTGTTATCCACTCACACCGTTTTAGTTTGTTCTGTTGGCGGGTCAAGGATATTTTGTGAAAAAGTCCATTGTGAGCCTTTGGTTGTGAGACACCGTAACGACAACCAATCATAGACAAACAGCAGTGATTAATTGTTACAATTAACCATATCACAAACCGTCTTGCTATAACCTGTAAACATGCGAAAGATTAACCCACATCCGCACCCTAGATGGGGGAAACGGGGGGAACCAACATGTAGATTGATTGACATGTGTACCTGCCTCTAGGCTTGAACCACTTTTACCGCAAGCACCAATTGAAGAGCTGAGATAGGTAAGAGGCGGGTCTTCCTGTTGAAATGCCGGAAGAGGACAAGGGAGGATAGTTCGTTCACGGGCACGGCGTTAACGAGTATAACGTAACAAACAAGCGTAACAAAAAAGGCTATTTAATTAAATCACCACACACACCTAAGGATGGAGAAAAGACTAAAAGATATATCGCGTTTGTATCAAGGGGCCAAGACTGGGCTTTCGTTCTGAAGCTCACTTCCTGGTGCCGTTGCTCACTAGCGCCACTGCGGTTGGCTGCAGTATAGGTCTTTCCCATAGACTGTATAAAAAGTATGGACAAAGCCACTGTGACGTCCCCATTGCCTTTCCACGGCCTCGTAAAAACTGAATTGAAGCTCGGAAGTCTTTTTCGCCGCCCGTTTGTACAAACTGCGCCTGCTCCGTGGAGTAGAAGAGGACTCAACCTGTCCCTCTGATTGGTCCTGAAAGAATGTTAATACCCTGTCCAAACGACACAATATTTTAAAAAATCAGCACATGCACAGGCATTAGATGAAGGAAAGGCACCTATTGCAATCTACATTTTCATTGACTTACATGGGGAAAGACCTATACTGCAGCCAACCGCAGTGGCGCTGTCACAACAAATTTGATCCGGGTGCAAAAAAGATCCGGGTGAATATTCACGTTCTGAAACAGCTGTTAAAACCCTCTGTGACGTACTTGACGTTCTAAAACAGCGTCTGTTGCTATAACGACGTTGCCTATGGAAATCTAATATATGAACATATATGGCCCTATACCAGAGGAAGGTTGTCATATATGTTACATATATAGTTATATATGAAGCAAACATATATGCCCACTTTTGATATATGGAGATGTATGTGTACCACATATCTGTTAAACACGTATAATAAACCCTATATGTGCAATTATGAAAACAACATATATTGTCCTATGGAGATATACAGGGGGTGGACAAAATATCAGAAACCCCTACAAAAACTGAATATCTACTAACTAATAATGAGTGGGCCCACCCTTTGCCTTCAAGAGTTTCAATCCTTCTAGGAATGCTGTCATACAATTTCTGAACTGTGCGTAGAGGGATTTTGGCCCATTGTTCAAGAACGACAGTCTCTAGTTCTTTGAGGGATGAAGGAGGTGGAAATCTAGTTTGCACTTCGTGCTCCAGAACTTAGCATAAAGGTTCAATTATGTTTAGATCTGGTGATTGTGCAGGCCATGGAAGGCATTTGACGACATCCTTGTGTTTTTGGAACCATTCTTTAATGTTTTTAGCAGTGTATGGGGGCGTTATCATGTTGGAATATGGGGACATCATAGGGTGCACCTGGTCTTGTAAAATGGTTTTATATTGTTTGCCTGTTACATGTCCATGGAAGAGAAATCATTGGACCCAATGAGTCCCATGAAATGGCTGCCCGTACCATTACAGAACCACCACCATACTTACCAGTTGGCAACAGACATTGTGGATTGAATGCCTCCTTAGGCTTTCTCCAAACATAAACCTGTCTAGATGTATTAAAAAGAGTAAAAGATGACTCATCAGATCATATCACTTTTCTCCATTGCTCAGGGGTCCAGGTTTTGTGTTGAACCATGTTATACGTCTTTGTGCATTAGCCTTGGATACAATGTAGTGTAGTGTGTACAATGTAGTGTTCAGAGTGCTGAAGTGACAGTTTTTTAAACTCATTCTACTGTCTGGCACTTACAGCACAGCCTGCCGTATATCTAGACTAATTAGCTACCCTTTGAAGGTGACGTCATACAATACTGTGCTCTGGCACTAAAAAAAAAATAGCACACCACTGCACATGTACCAAATAAATTCACCAAACTGTAATAATTGTTCTCCAATTTGTCTCCATCGTCACCGTCTGACCTGAATATCCTGCTCACCCTGCAACTCTACCCATACCTTACCATAGCTGTAGTCCTCACTAACCCTTTTTTCAATCACTTTTCTAAATTGTTGTGAAATTGAGGTAATGGTATAGCAATTTATGTCTAACACACCTATGTGTATAGTACATGCATTTTTACATACTATTTGCGTATATACAAATTTTCACAAGGTGTTTGCAGACGAATACATGAAGTTTGCACAGATTTCCAATATACCCAATAATGTAATTGAGACCATTACTAATTGCCAATTTAATGTGGGGGACTGAACAAAATATCCAAGAAATGCCAATTATCTCAATCTCATTATTTATTTTTTATTACATGTTGTGTTTGAGTAACAGGTAACTTAAATATAAGATTAAAGATTTCTGAAAGGCACATCATCAAAAATAATCAGGCTTGCAGAAATGTAAATTACAGCGCTTTGGATTTTTGCGTTCTCTCATGTACTTGCTTCGACATAATGATATGTGCTCTATGGGCATCTGTTATGACCCCGGCTCGAACACAAATGATTGAAAACACAAAAGGGAACAGTTACAAAATGATTTTATTAAAATATCACAATAGACAGACACAGAACAAGGGGAAAGGGTGTTGGTTGAAGTATGGGCAAACAAGAAACAAGACATATTTAACATATGGATCAAAAATCCAAAGAGACTTAAGCCCTTAGTGCAGATGGCAGGATAATTGCACTTCTGTTGATTTCTGATAAATAAATCATAAAAATCACTATTGCATCATTTTAAATCTTTTCATCAGTATAGGGGGGGCAGATATCTATGGGTCCAAAACCCTATCCAATACATGTCATAAAATGAGTTTTGTGTCCACTAGTACTAAAGCATACACCTTGCTAGTCCCACAAACCCCATCAGAAGTACGCCAATTAATGCCACGCTCATGTAGTTCAATACATTCATTTACATTACATTACATTACAGGCATTTAGCAGACGCTCTTATCCAGAGCGACAAGCCATTTCTGTATGGACCTCTATTTGTGCATGGGGGCATTGTCATTCTGAAACAGGAAATGGCCTTCCCCAAACTGTTGTCACAAAGTTGGAAATCCAGAATCATCTAGAATGTCATTGTATGCTGTAGTGTTAAGATTTGCCTTCACTGGAGTCTAGCCTGAACCATGGAAATCCGACAGTTGTAGAAAATTTATATTAAGAAAGCACTTAAATATCTAAAATTGTTAACGTTGTGTTGTTATGTGAATCTTGTTTACTTTTCGGGGAAAACTGACTATGAATTTGTAAGTCTCTGATATGGGACGTTATATTTTAATATAACATTAGCTGTAGTTAGTTGAAACTGCTTTAATCTAAATAGCTAACGGTATCTAAGCTAATTATGGCACTAATTATTTCTAGCTCCTCCTAGCTAAGGTACGTTACATTGGTAAGTTAAGTTAACGTTAACCTTACCTGGCTAACGTTAGTGCTACATAATGAGAAAAAAGCCACCATCATTATTATAACATTTTTTTGTATATTAAGAGATCATTTAAATCTGATGTTTGAGGCTAATATTAACACTTAATCATGTGTTACTTTACGTGTCCCACAGAGAAGCAGTCAACCCTTGAAACCATACTAAAGGAAAAGCTGGACAGTGTTAACGTTACAGAAATTTCTGCAAAAAGAGTCAGCAAGCCTAACCCTAAGTTTGTGGAGGAGGAATATGAAGAACCTACACCAAACAAGGTTAACGTTAGCTACATCAACTTCTTATTCAGATTAACATATTATTTATTCAATCAATCAATCAATCTTTATTTATATAGCACATTTCATACCGCTTTAGTGCATGGTCTTGTGAATGCTTGCATAATGGAATTTAATTAATCTATTCATTTTTCTTTTCTTTTTTTTTTAGAGGCAAGCCAGCATGGGTGCCGACTCCAATAGGGACCTTTTAGATAAAATCAAAAAAGCACACTTGGCACCCCCAAATTCTGTGGATACACACCCTGCTGCTCCAGATTCTACATTGCAAGAGCTCAAGGCTGAGAATGAGGCCCTTAAGAAGGATGTGGACAAACTGAAAACAACTGTTGTCCATCGTACGTGTTTTAAAATCTTTAACTGTATGTATGATCATGCATAACACAAAAATGTATCAATTTTAGTTCACTCTGTTTTTGCCATCTCTAGAAATACCAAAAATCCTCAGCGTAATGGAGCGTCTCGAGAAATGGCTGCAGACAAGGGAGCAGCGCCCACAGCCAGAGGTGGGATCACCCTCCACCACACAGGAAAATGTGAGTATGCTTTTCAATTGGAATTTCACTATTTTATATACTTTTAGTAGGTTATTTTGTGCATCAGGGCAGTCTAATACAGTGTTTCCCACAGGTTTAAAGCTTGTATCAACATGATGATATCAGACTTAAACATGTTTATATTAGAGATTTTGTAAGCAGAACATTCTACTAAGCTGGAATTACACTACATGGCCAAAAGTATATGGACACCTGCTCATCCAACATCTCATTCCAAAATCATGGCCATTAATATGGAATTGGTCCCATTTGCTGCTATAAGAGCCTCCACTCTCCTGGGAAGGATTTCCACTAGATGTTGGAACATTGCTGTGTGGATTTGATTCCATTCAGTCAGAAGAGCATTAGTGAGGTCGGGCACTGATGTGGGCCTATTAGGCCTGGCTCACAGTCGGCTTTCCAATTGATCTCAATGGTGTTTGATGGGGTTGAGTTCAGGGCTCTATGCAGACCAGTCAAGTTCTTCCATACCGATCTCGACAAGCCATTTCTGTATGGACCTCTATTTGTGCACGGGGGCATTGTCATTCTGAAACAGGAAATGGCCTTCCCCAAACTGTTATCACAAAGTTGGAAATCCAGAATCATCTAGAATGTCATTGTATGCTGTAGTGTTAAGATTTGCCTTCACTGGAGTCTAGCCTGAACCATGGAAAACAGCTGGAGCTGTCCACATACTTTTTGCCATATAGTGTATATATGTACACTGAGCACCATAATTCATTGGACAGTGACACATTTTTGTTATTTTGGTTCTGTACTCTAGCACTTTATGTATTTAACATACTGTAGATCACTGTTACTTCACACTTGGAAGTAGAGAAGCCCCTTCCCTTAAGTTCTGCTGTGAAATGTTCTGTTTTTCTTATTCTCTTTGTCTTTTTTGTTGCCCCCAGTTGTTCACTGCACCCCTGTATGCTTCCTCTGTCCTATGCTAATCTATTTTCCCTAGTTAAAGATTTAGAGATCCATTCAAATGCAGAGATGTTATAGTATCGCTTGTAGGAGTACCAGAATATAAGATATCAAGTCTTTTGATGTTGTTGGGTCACAGACATCAGGTAGTCATGGCATGCAAATGATATGTGACCAAATATTAAAAATGATTACTTTATTCTATATATAAATGCAGGGGTGCCAATAATTGTGGCACATGTGGTTTTGTTCAAAATAATTGTACTAAAATTAAAGTTTGGATTTTTCTCATTTTTTTCAGTGTGAGATTAAGCTAATTCACCAAACGTTGAATTTTTAATAACCCTTTTTACTCATCTTTACCAGGGGTGCCAATAATAGTGGAGGGCACTGTACTCTTAGTCAATTCTGTGGCATGAAGATTAATTAAACTCCAAGCAGCCAGATTCTAGTCTATACCTTTAAATTAATGTTTTCATCTTTATATATTGCAATGAGCTGCTGATGCAAACCGCTGCCTTGAATGTGGGGACTTGAATTAAAATGCATTCTCTCTTCCTTATCACAGAAGCAGTAATCCAGAGATTCCCTGGTACCACCAAGGGCCACCTGGGGGTGGCGCTGAACCAAAAAATGACTGAATTGCGGGCCTTGAGGACCAAATTGAATAATTGATTGTCTTAATAAAGGTTTTTTTAAATGAGCAATTGCATTTGTTATTCTCTTTTATTGACTCTTGATTTGAGCTAAAAGTGCCTTTATATGTAGGTAATACAATTATTTTATATGTGTAATATTAAAAGTTCCACTTACATGAAACATATATTTCAAATATATTGGCAGTTCATATATGCCACATATATACAAATAATGTGTATGTTGTATACATGAGTAACATATAGGTATGTTATATAAGCTTTTTAAATGGCTAATATATGTCAGACATATATGGACATATATGAAAATGTTCCAATATTTAATAGGTTTCATATACGGTATTTAATATAGGCATACATGTTATTCCCTCCTATGTCCATATATGCCATATATGGAAATCCCCTATATGTACATATATTAGATTTCCGTATGGGGCGCTGCTCGCTAGGAGCTGTGGATATGAAGATTCTAAGATGACCTAATCATGAATTTTATCCGTGCTGCAGAAATGATCTGGGTGACGTAATTAACGTTCTAAAACAGCTAACTGAAGCTGCCTGCTAGTTGTAGTTAGGTTCTCTGGAGATAAAGATTCTGAGACGACCTAGCTAACGTCAACCATTCCTCCGTGTTTATGGGTCATTTTCACGGATAAAACGGGTTCATTTCAGTAAATAACGGCCACACATATCGTCTATATCCTTGACAGGATAGTTATCTGTCGTCATGAATGCGAATGTAATGTTTTTAACTGAGATAAATGTGCGAATTTATCCACGAAAATATAGCTACAAAAGAACGAAATAAATGTCATTTTAAAAAAAAGTGGGCTATCTGCAGTGGTTTGGGCTGGAACTGTAAAAGTGGAGTAATAACACAACACTACCTAACTTACTGATAAGATCATTGTGAGCTCGCTTTCCACACAGGATTTGAGCCACATGCTCCCACATATCTTGGTTATGACTTTGTAGTAGGCTACATCCCGGTTCGTGTGCTCCCTTCGAACCACGTCTTGGCCAATCCTAGCGCTTGAATGCTATGCAGGGCGTTATAGCTCAAAGCCGGGTATAAGTCAAGTGCACTGCCATGACGATTCCGAAAGGATACACGCGATGACAGCACTGCGAATGAGAACAGTTCTGTGGCTTTGCTGTACTGGTAAGTGCATCTTGCGGTAGAATTAATCATTGATTTTAATGTAATTTAATTTTGTATGCAATTGTTTTAATTGCTTTTTTAAGATGGATTTCATTTTAATTCTTTGAGTTAGAGAGCTGCACGGGAATGGGGACAGCGGTAATAGCGCGGAATTTGTAATCCGCCGGTTTGGGGACAAAATAAAAATATTCCCGCGGTGACAGCGGGAATGGGGATCGGCTTTACGGTGTTCCCGCAGGAACGATAATGGCTTGTATGTTAGCACTGTGGTAACGGTCATGAGATATTATGGTCATTATTGAGTTGCACTGGTAACAGTGACAACATCGTCTGCCAATAATCATGGAGAAGCAAAAGGCTGACACACATGTACTCATTCATCTTAAAAGTGACCGTCTAGTTTGTGTGGAACAACACACAAAAAAGCGTCTACGGAAAGAGTTTGCTTTGATTAAAGTTGACGGGAATATTGTTGCGTTCCTCAAATGCAACAAATGCCACGCGACTTTAAAATAGCCGATCGACAATCTGATCTCCTGTGAATTCGGCAATATATACCGATAGTTAGTGTCTCAAAAAACGGCACCTGTTTCCGAATTTTGCACAAGCGCCCCCCATGAGCCTGTACTGGGAACTACTGACCAATGCTCAGTTGTAGAGTGTAAGGAGATTTCGTGAAAGATACATAGTGAGAGAGAAGCTTGTGATAGAAAAACAATCGGTAGCTAGGCTACATATTGCCGAATTCACATGAGATCAGGTTGCTAGAACTAGTAACCAGAAATAGAATTTGCGACGAGGGGTTTTCAGTTCAAAAAGAACTACCAACCAGCAGTTTTGCTTGACAACGGGAAAACAACATGCCCAAACGACAGCGGAAGGATATTTAAATCTCAGCTGATTAAATCCATAAAAATCAATAAATATGAAAGTAACTATATATAATAATCATTGGTAACCATGGTATAAACGCAATAATCCACTCCGAGGCGTGGATTACAACCATGTAATCCACACCTCGTCGTGGATTATTGGTTATCCTAGCCTACTTAGTATAATTATGTGGAACATTTTCTCCCACTATGCTGCATCAACAGGTGTTGTGTGTTTAACAGCTACTATGCTTGTATCTTATAGTTGAGGAGGTAAATAAGTTTAAATGAATGTGATTGACACATATGTAAGAAAAGAAGAGCAAGATGAGGAGTGGCCAGGCAGATTTTTACCGAGCAAAAGCAGGACCAAGTCATCGTTACGTCATAGTGCACTTGAAGATCGGCTAACTCATTCCTGGTGCGAATTTTTTAAAGTACCTGTATAATGAATTCCAAAATTGGTGTGATTATGTTAGGTGCGTCACATTCGACACTAAAGAACTTGCTATTTACTAATACAGTAAGGTTAACTAATAAAATAATGTTATTTTGTATATTTCACAAACTGCCCCATTCATTTATAAAATGCCCCTGGATTTCAGTCAGTGAGGGCAAAAATTGCCCCCTTAAAAATTTTTTATTTCCTACACTGTAGGCACTGGATTAGCCCGGTCACCTGACTAATCATACAGTTAGTGGTTAAATGTGACCCTCATGAAAGCAATTTGTCATCCTAGCACGCAGAGGAAAGGAAATAAACAGACATAATTTCAAACAATAAAAGTTGTTGAGTGACCGAATACACCATTATCCATCTGGTACACTGCACACAGACAGATTCAATATACTTGTCACAATTTGCAATTTATCCATACATGCACACAAAACAACAACAGCTCAATAGATCAGCTTTTACCATACAAATCCCCACAGTTAACAAACTTATGGAAGTTGTTAAAAGGTTTTTGATCTCTGTCCAAGCATAAAGTTGTGCTACACAGCACTTCTAAGGAATTCAGCAAGATTCAGATCTATCAATAAAACGCCCACCTGGCCAATGTAAAATGTGATTGGACAGTTGGTATTCTGTTGTGTCGTACCGTTCCCAGTATCTTACTTTCTGATTTGCGGATTTGGGGACCTGGAGATGGATATCTCACCAATACGGCTGTGCTGGCAAGACTCAGCACAGGGGTTTAGGGGCAGAACTCGGGGGGTGCGTCCCAATCCTTTCCTCCATTCGTCTCCTACCCGGAAGTATGCAAAACTGCCTGTACATTTCAAGTAGAACTAGTTCCGTGTACAGTAGGCTATACAATGTACCTGACATTGCGGTTTGTGTCAAGACATTAATTAATATGTAACCATAAATACAGTCAAGCCGGAAAGTCTGCACACTCCTTTCACCTTCTCCACGTTTTATTACGTTACAGACATATTCTACAATTTTTTGATATGACACCCAAAAGTGAGCTGAGGTGCATTTTGTTTCCACTGATACTGCTTGAGATGTTTCTACAACTTAATTGGAGTCCACCTGTGATAAATTCAATTGGTTGGACATGATTGGGGATTGCCAACACCTGCCTATATAAGGTCCCACAGTTGACAGTGCATGTCAGAGCAAACTCCAAGCCATGGGGTCAAAGGAATTATCTGCAGACCTCAGAAACAGGATTGTGTCAAGGCATAGATCTGGAGAAGGGTCCGGAAAAATCTCTGCAGCTTTACAGGTCCCAAAGAGCACAGTGGCCACCATCATCTGTAAATGGAAGAAGTTTGGAACCACCAAGAATCTTCCTAGACCTGGCCGCCTGGCCAAACTGAGCAATCGGGGAAGACGGGCCTTGGCCAGGGAGGTGAGCAGGAATCCAAGGGTCACTCTGACAGCTCCAGCGTATCCTTGTGGAGATGGGAGAACCTTTCAGAAGATCAACCATCCAGGCAGCACTCCACCAATCAGGCCTTTATGGTAGAGTGGCCAGACGGAAGCCCCTCCTTAGTAAAAGGCACATCACAGTCCGCTTGGAGTTTGCCAAAAGGCACCTAGAGGACTCTCAAACCATGAGAATCAAGATTCTCTCGTCTGATGAAACCAAAATTTAACTTTTTGGCCTGAATACCAAGCGTCACATCTGGAGGAAACCAGGCACCGCTCATCACCTGGCTAATACCATCCCTACAGTGAAGCATGGCGGTGGCAGCATCATGATGTGGGGATGTTTTTCAGCAGCGGGAACGGGGCGACTAGTCCTGATAGAGGGAAAGATGAATGCGGCTAAGTACACCGAGATCCTTGAAGAAAACCTGCTCCAGAGCGCTCTGGACTGGGGCGAAGGTTTACCTTCCAACATGACAACGACCCGAAGCACACAGCCAAGAGAACAAAGGAGTGGGTTCGGAGAAGGTCTGTGCATGTCCTTGAGTGGCCCAGCCAGAGCCCAGACCTGAATCCAATTGAACATCTGTGGAAAGAGCTGAAAATGGCTGTGTATCGACGCTCCCCATCTGACCTGACGGAGCTTGCAAGGATATGCCAAGAGGAATGGGCAAAAATGTCTTGAAACAAGTGTGCCAAGCTCGTAGCTTCTTTCCCAAGACGCCTTGAAGCTGTAATCGCTGCCAAAGGTGCAGCAACCAAGTATTAGGCTAAGGGTGTGTACAGATATGTAACCCCTAAATAACCTATTTTTGTCAGTAAAATAAGATTGCATATTTTTATAAAAACCTGTTTTCACTTCGTCATTATTGGCTATTGTGTGTAGAAAGGCAAAAAATGAACTCAATCTATTGTAGTATAAGTCTGTAACGTAATAAAACATGGAGAAGGTGAAAGGAGTGTGCAGACTTTCCGGCTTGACTGTATGTAATTAATATGTAATCAGCAACATTCGATTAGGACACAAAGATCCGTTTCCGGGGCATGGAGTATTGGGACACACCCAGGGTAATTGTGATGGGTAAAGAAGCGGCAGGGACATCATGTGCTTTGGAGGACAGCGCTTCAGCCAATCAGAATCGATTACGGAGGTTGTGATGGGCGTTGCAGCAAGAGCATGATTGGGTATTCCAAATTGGGAGAAAAGGGGAGGGAAAGCATCAAAAAACAGTTCTGCCAAAATTGCAAATGGCTTCCCCTGCACCTTCCCAACTCCTGGCAAAAATGTGATGAATATGAACCAGATTATTATTTATTTTTTGGGTAAGCCCTGGGATGTGGAGATACTGTCAATAAATGTTATTTTAGCCAGCGGGTATTCATAAGTTTCAATCCAAAGCACATACTTCAGATGCTATGATCAGTTTCATTCAGTTTTGTTTACTTACCACAGAATTGTGAACTAATATAATTTGTACTGGATGACGAGTATGCCACCTGCTAAGTTCTGGGTGGGGCATTTTACAAAAAACAATGGCAATTTACTTTGTAAAAACTCTCATTAACTTAAAAGTTTTAGAGCTTTCAGCCATTGATGCGACATTGTCAGAAATGCAGCTACTGTAAGCCTATGCATGGGTGTGAGAAGATGAGGACAAAATAATGTGTTGTGTTGTTTTACTGCTGTTGCTTGGGTGTGTGTTCTGGTGCGTAATTCTTCCACAATGTACGTGTCCGTGCTTTGAGAATAGTATTAAAAGACAGTCCTAAAGCACAGGACAAGGAGATGCATAGATGCATTTAATCGTGCAATGTGATGCTCTCGGTCTAGGAGGTAATCACACCTTATGATTTTTGGTGGCTGGAACTTACGTCACCGAAACGCAGGTGTCGGGTGACGTAATATGTCGGGTGACGTTGCACGCATGTCTTTTGCAGTGCTCTGCTCTTGCACCGAGGGCCTGCCAGTGAGCGCAAACGCCTGTGTGTGAATGCAGAGGTTAGCACCAAACTAGCAATGTTTCTGAACGTCACATAATAGCTAATACTATTATTTTATATAAATATTTCCTGTCCATTTGAGTGACTGGAATCGAAAACGGATTGAAAGAGGAAGGTTATCCTTGTAATTCGTCCGTGGGTGAGTTGTTTTTTTTGTAAAGACATTGTAGCTAACCTTAGCTAATTGTACGTTATTGTTTTAACTACAGTGGTGATTATTAGCTAATAATATCGAGCTTGCTAACGTTGGGCACTTGACGTTAGTTAACAGTAATAAATTAGCTAAGTTAGATAGCATAGCTAACGTTAGTTACACGCCACACATAAAGCACTGTGCCAGATAACATTAGCATTGTGCATCCGTTGTTCGGTTTCGTTAGCACTAGAGCATTATCAGCTCCTAATGTTGAAGTTGGTTCACTAGCTGACTTGCTATCTCTGAAGTGTTTACAACATGGCATAAACGAAATTGATCTAACTGAGTTAGCTAACTGTTAGGTCTACAACGGATTTGGTTGGACATTATTCTGTCTGTGTAGTTGTTTGGCTAGCTTGCTAGCCATGGCCAAGCAGTAACGTTAGCTAACGCTACCAGAAGTAACTGTTAGAACAGAAACATGCTAGCTAGCTAACGTAGGTAATTGACTGGCTAAGTAACTACATCATATTCACGTTTTTCTCGGCGGTAGATTGCTGTAACCGTAACGTACTTGAATAGCAAGTTGACGTGTGATGAATTTGTATAACGTCGTTAGCCAATAATGTTATGCCTCAACGCTAGTGCTAGGCAGTGATGTTTATCCATAGACTGTATAAAAATAGTGTTTATCAGGGTAGCTAGCTGATCGTGGTTGGCGAGCGCTTAGTTTGCTAGCCTAGAATAGCGAGCAGATATAAATTAATTGTGTACAGTTAGTTAACTGGTTATGCCAGTAGCTAGTGGCAGCAGAAACCTAACATTAGTCTCGGTGACGTTTGCTGTTTTTGAAGATGTTCTCATATTAACCTTAACTAACGTTATCTAGCTAGTGACGCGGGTTTGTGTTAACTTATCTCTTCTGCTCTTAGTCATTAGCTAAACTGCAGGAATGTCATTTATGCGGCTGAGTTTAGCTCATACTTCGCTAGGCTAGCTAGCTTTAGGAATAGCGTCAGCTGGCCAGTATTAGCTATGCAAATATTGGGTATGTGGGTAATGTTTATATCGCAGCCATTTAGCCATATTACCTGTGCGTATTAGTTACCTATATCAGACACTCATTCAGCCTGTTTAAACACGTTCGAACGAAATAAAAAAACAAATGAGTTTGAGTTCGGATGGTGCATAAGCGCAGTGACTCGCATAATTGTGAGCATATTATGTTGTAAACTGTATTCTAATCTACGGCCATTTTATAATAATGACATTATCTAGCGGTTATCACCGTTCAAAGCAATCTTCTGTTATCCATCGAGGTATTTTATAGTAAGGGAATATTCACCTTAATTGTACATATGTAGTAGTTCAGCTGTATCTGTATGTAGCTCGATAGTTCTGAGACTCAATTACAGAATCTGTTCTCCAGTATTTTGCCTCATTTGATTGAAAAAAAGCATAGATTAAACATTCCAATTTCCAACAGTGCTTCATATGCAAGATATGTACGCTTCATATGTCTACCACCCCAGTTCTATATCTGATCGGCTCTTTCCATCAAAGTAGTTGTATACTTTATACATTGCATTGAGATTGGTCTGAAATAACATTTATCCTTTGAAATTAACAAAATATTTCTGTTGTGCTCCTTTCAAAAGTAATGGTGATCAGATTGTTCCGATATTGTTTTATATTGTCAAAATACGGTCTACACTGTGAAGCGATGTTGGAATGCAGTGATTTTTGTCATTGTCTAAATGTGGTGCTGCCTGTATGCAGGTAGCTTTACCGCACTGTATTGACAGCGCTGAGGTTGCTTAGATGTTGTCTGACAGGGAGGCTTACGGCAGGAAATGGCAGTGTCTGCCAACACCTCTGTTGGAATGAATTATGGGAAGTGTAGTTCTGTGGATTCCCAGAAATGATCGTGGCAAGGTCAAGGCCACAGAAAAGCATAGCGCAGGTGTGAACGCAGTGTTTTAGTGCACCGTTTATGAAATTGGCCAGTTACAAAAGTAACTATTTTCTTCTGCTTTCTTGTGTTGAGATAAAGGGCCAATCGGAAAAGCCTATTGAAAATTAAAAATATGTAACAACGACAGCCTCATAACAAAAGTGCCTAAGTCATTTTTTGGACATTTTGAGATTTTCTGCCTAAATCACTTGATTTATCATTCGTCAACAGTGTAAAAATGCTCAAGTCACTGCAGGTCGCTGTGCACTTCCTGAACCACTTTATGCTATTCTGCCTAAATCCTCATTGACGTAGAATTGCAGCAGTTTTTTGCCTTTTTCTCAAAACTACAAAAAATGACTTAAGCACTTTTGTTATGAGACTGTCGATAAGTAACCTTGGTTCTATGAATGTACAGGACAAACCGATTGGCCGCACTACCCTGCTGGGGAATATGCTGAAAATACACATTATTCCAATGCTGAATCAATTGACATGAGGCTCTTTTATTTAAATCATTGATAACTCACTGTAATGCAACTGCAATGTCGCAAAATAGTAACTTTTTTTTTTGTTTGTTTTTTTTGCTTGTTTATTTCAGGTGTTGAGAAGAAAGTTTCGCTTGAATGCCCAAAATACAATCTGCAGAGGTTTAACCATGAATAAAAACAAGCGGGAAAAGGAGTACTACAGTTTAGACGTGGGGGATTCAACGTTCACGGTTTTGAAACGCTATCAGAACTTAAGACCCATCGGGTCAGGGGCACAGGGAATCGTCTGGTAAGTTGAGATGCACAAATTGTGATTTAACAGTATAAATCATAAATCAAACATATGTTTGAACAGTATAAATCCATTGAATTTGTCCAGACTGTTGAATATGAAGTGATATGTTTACTACAGAATTAGTTGGTGTGCAAAATAATAGATACTGGGGGTCTACATGGAGTAGATACTACTCCATGTAGACCCCCAGATTTTCAAGTAGCCAGCTTGCTAACTGAGAAAAATAGAAGGAAAAAAAAAAAAAAAAAAAGGAGGTGGGGGGGTGTCAAAAATTAAGCACTCTGACATTAATCTAAGCTGGCTAAGTTTTCTCACACGGTTGTAAAGTAATGGACTAATTATGATTTTATTGTTTGTAAGCGTTAGTTGTGTCAAATAATAATATAGCCGCAGTCCTGCCTTTTTTCCTTTTGTAATTTGTCCTGCTGTGTTTACATGTCTTTTCTCCACTGCAACTGATGCTAATGGTGTAATACAAGCATTGCATGCAAATTAAACACCAACAAGGTTTTTTTTTTTTTTTTTTTTTGTTTAATGTAACAACTTTGGGATAAAACTAGCCGGCGAGCCACAAGTCCGTAACTATTTGGTTGGCGCTTGTGGATCACACTGCTTCTAGTTATTATTCAGGGGTTTTGCACCTGAATTACAGCACAATGATGCAAATACTTCACTTGGTCACAGCAAAAAAAAAAATCCATTTAAAATGTGGTGTTTTACGGGTGTCTCGGTGGCCTAGCCTGTAAGACCATTGCCAGCCCTGACATCAGCGGTTCGAATCCGGCAGTTCGACCTTAGACCTTTGACCTTTGTTGCATGTGTTTCCCTCTCTCTTGCGCTCCCATTCTTCCTGTCTCATCCAACAAAGCTGAAAAAGCCCCAAAAATATCACTTTTAAAAAAAAAATGGTGTTGTAGCCCATCTATTTATTCTGTTTTTTTCAGCTCATCGTTTGATCATAACCTTGACAGAAATGTTGCGATTAAGAAACTGAGCCGGCCGTTCCAGAACCAAACGCATGCAAAGAGGGCCTATAGAGAACTGGTGCTGATGAAGTGCGTCAACCACAAAAATGTGAGTCTCAGGCGGCCTTCTATCCCCTTTTTACAGGTTAAACATTCTGATTCTACACATGCACAAGATGCCTAAACTTGTTTTGCGTGTTCCTATTGCTGCTAAGTAATGGGATTAATCGACTGTGTGCTGCGTTAGTTTGACTGTGTTGGTAATTACAGCTGAAGTTTTGCCCGGTGAAGAGAGTTAGCCTAGCTGTGCTGCTAACTGCCTGCCACTGTGCCAAGGGAAGGGTGTGACATTAACACCAGCCACCAGCCAAATGCTGGTAAAATGTTGAGTGTGGCTGGTAAGAATTTTTACTCTAGCAGCCACTCTGGCCGGTAACCAACCAGGTTGTGTTATATTGTAAAAGCTAATGTGGCTGGTAGAATATTGAAAGTCACTGGTGATTTTTCAGATCCACTCGGCACTCCTGGCCAGTAGGTGAAAAAGTTAATTTCATGCCCTCCAATGGTGTATAAACCTAGCGGAGATCCCTGCCGCTGGAACGCGTCGTTTCAGAGTTCGCTGCTGTCAGTCACGTTTTTTACAAAGTCGCATAGCCAATCTTGCATCTCAGAGGTTAATATGGCGATTTTCAAAGTAAAAAAACCAGAGTAGTAGGTCTAATGGAGTCGCCTCCTCCTCAGCTGTGTACTTTGATGTGATTGGCTAATAATGGAAGTAGGCTTATCGCGTGAAGTTCCGGTAGAAAGAAGGTCAATGCTAACCTGCCGGGAGCTTTGAAGCAAAGCTAATTGTAATGGATGAGCACTTTATTTACTCAGTGGAAAGTGTTCTTTTATAGGAGAAATGCTATTGGCCACTGTCGATAGCCGATTTTATATCCCCAAAGTGGCCTTTACTAAAGCCGTATGCAGTGCAGAAAAAACTAATAATTCAAATTGTGCTCCAAATGTCAATATTTATTGGGATTTTCTTTTATTTTCACAGATTATTGGCCTATTAAATGTATTTACGCCACAGAAAACACTTGAGGAATTCCAAGACGTGTAAGTATTTAGCCGCCAGGATGTTATAATGCTGATATCTGCTCTGAAACTGAAGGTTGCGTTTATTACATCATTTTGTGTGGTGCAGTCCATAGGGCCGACATAAGCAATACTTTCAAATGTTTGTATGCACGTATTTGAAATATGTATTTGCATGGATGTACAGATCCTTTTCAAAAAATCTAGAACATCATGGGAAAGTTTTTTTTTTCCATAATTCCATTCAAAAAGTGAAACTTTCATAGATTATAGATTCATTACACACAAAGTGAAATATTTCTAGCCTTTATTTGTTTCATTTTTCTTCATTTTGGCTTACAGCTCCAGAAAAACCCCCAAAACAGTATTTCAAGAAATTAGAATAGTGTGTCGAAAATCAGCATTTTCCATGATATTCTAATTTTTTGGAAAGGATCTGTATATGTATTTTGGGTTGTTTGTATGGGCTATGACTTCGCCATCTGCATAGCATCCTACACCTCCACCATTGTGATTTTAGGTTATTGTATCCCCGTCCCTGTATATGGGCTAGGCAAGGAGTGGCCAACCCTGGTCCTGGAGAGCCACAGGGTCTCCTGGTTTTTGCTTTCACCACAAAATCAGCACCCAATTCAGACCCAAATAACCAGGTTAAGTGAGGTAATCAACTGCCTTATTGATTCATTAATTGCAGAGTAACAAAGAAAACCAGCGGACCCTGTGGCTCTCCCAGGAGCAATCCCCAGTTAGGACTGGGTTTTGGTTTTAATCACACCTGGCGATTTAGGATTGATTTCCTCGTACAGCCGCGAGGGTGGATAAATGATCCAGCGTTTGATGGATGCTTGTTCCCGTCTCCATGGCTTTTGCACAGTTACCTGGTGATGGAGCTGATGGATGCCAACCTGTGCCAGGTTATTCAGATGGAGCTGGACCACGAGCGACTGTCCTACCTCCTGTACCAGACTCTGTGCGGCATCAAGCACCTCCACGCTGCGGGAATCATACACCGGGTACGTCCCCGTCTACGACTTCCTGTGTGAATCATACACCGGGTACGACCCCGTCTACGACTTCCTGTGTGAATCATACACCGGGTACGTCCCCGTCTACCACTTCCTGTGTGAATCATACACCGGGTACGACCCCGTCTACCACTTCCTGTGTGAATCATACACCGGGTACGTCCCCGTCTACCACTTCCTGTGTGAATCATACACCGGGTACGTCCCCGTCTACGACTTCCTGTGTGAATCATACACAGGGTACGTCCCCGTCTACGACTTCCTGTGTGAATCATACACCGGGTACGTCCCCGTCTACGACTTCCTGTGTGAATCGTACACAGGGTACGTCCCCGTCTACGACTTCCTGTGTGAATCATACACCGGGTACGTCCCCGTCTACGACTTCCTGTGTGAATCATACACAGGGTACGTCCCCGTCTACGACTTCCTGTGCGAATCATACACAGGGTACGTCTACGACTTCCTGTGTGAATCATACACCGGGTACGTCCCCGTCTACGACTTCCTGTGTGAATCATACACCGGGTACGTCCCCGTCTACGACTTCCTGTGTGAATCATTCACCAGGTACGTCCCCGTCTACGACTTCCTGTGTGAATCGTACACAGGGTACGTCCCCGTCTACGACTTCCTGTGTGAATCATACGCGGGAAGCATCCCTGTCTACGACTTCCTGTGTGAATCATACACCGGGTACGTCCCCGTCTACGACTTCCTGTGTGAATCATACACAGGGTACGTCCCCGTCTACGACTTCCTGTGTGAATCATACACCGGGTACGTCCCCGTCTACGACTTCCTGTGTGAATCATACACAGGGTACGTCCCCATCAACGACTTCCTGTGTGAATCATACACCGGGTACGTCCCCGTCTACGACTTCCTGTGTGAATCATACACAGGGTACGTCCCCGTCTACGACTTCCTGTGTGAATCATACACCGGGTACGTCCCCGTCTACGACTTCCTGTCTGAATCGTACACAGGGTACGTCCCCGTCTACGACTTCCTGTGTGAATCATACACCGGGTACGTCCCCGTCTACGACTTCCTGTGTGAATCATACACCGGTACGTCCCCGTCTACGACTTCCTGTGTGAATCATACACAGGGTACGTCCCCGTCTACGACTTCCTGTGTGAATCATTCACCAGGTACGTCCCCGTCTACGACTTCCTGTGTGAATCATACACAGGGTACGTCCCCATCAACGACTTCCTGTGTGAATCATACACCGGGTATGTCCCCGTCTACGACTTCCTGTGTGAATCATACACAGGGTACGTCCCCGTCTACGACTTCCTGTGTGAATCATACACCGGGTACGTCCCCGTCTACGACTTCCTGTCTGAATCGTACACAGGGTACGTCCCCGTCTACGACTTCCTGTGTGAATCATACACCGGGTACGTCCCCGTCTACGACTTCCTGTGTGAATCATACACCGGGTACGTCCCCGTCTACGACTTCCTGTCTGAATCGTACACAGGGTACGTCCCCGTCTACGACTTCCTGTGTGAATCATACACCGGGTACGTCCCCGTCTACGACTTCCTGTGTGAATCATACACAGGGTACGTCCCCGTCTACGACTTCCTGTGTGAATCATACGCGGGAAGCATCCCTGTCTACGACTTCAAACTGAGCCCTGTAAAATGCGTAATATTGAAGGCAGTGAAGGAATTGCATAGAATTGCATTTAGTAATATGGCAAACAAATAATATTTCATTCAAACATACACACTCACTCTTAGACACACACACTCTTAGGCACACACATATTGTAAAATATTATTCACAGTAGGGAAACCACAGAGTTTAGGTAGGTCTTGCTTAATATATTTTTTGGAAAGTGTTTTTTGTTAAAACCTGAATGGAAACAGTCTTTAAATTCACTTCTCCAAACAGCTTCATTTTTTGTGAACTTAATTTACATCATCACCTGTAGGTTTAGAAGGATAAATGAGTCATTACCATAATTTTCCCTCCTTATCCCATATAATCTAACATCTAAGGTGATTACTGGAATGTAATGGCATCAACAGAGTCAGACACAGTCCTGTGATGTGATGTGCAGCTGATTTAATTAAATTAAAAACTAGTCCCTTTTGCACAGTGATGTACCCTGTAACTTTGGAACTCAATGCTTTCTGTTCTCAGGGATGGACGGGATTTCAGTTGCATGCATTTGAAATGTATTTGCATGTTCATATGTCAACCTGTTACCAGGTTTATACCTCCACTGCCTGTAAAGCAGCCTGCTGCTCCATTTTGGCTCTACCTTATTGCCTTATTGTAGTTTGCTCCTCCATTTTGGCTGTACCTTATTGCCTTATTGTAGTTTGCTCCTCCATTTTGGGTCTACCTTATTGCCTTATTGTAGTTTGCTCCTCCATTTTGGCTCTACCTTATTGCCGCCTTGTAGTTTGCTCCTCCATTTTGGCTGTACCTTATTGCCTTATTGTAGTTTGCTCCTCCATTTTGGCTCTACCTTATTGCCTTATTGTAGTTTGCTGCTCCATTTTGGCTGTACCTTATTGCCTTATTGTAGTTTGATTGTAGTTAATTCCTTTGGGTGGTGTTTTGTAACAAGATTAATGTGTGTGTTTTTGGCCGTGCTTGACTGCGGGTGTGATTACCTGTGACGGGTCTCATGGCACGAGTGCCTTTTTAAACGCATATGCAATATTGACGCTGAAGAAACCGTACTATGACTGCTTTGATAAACGATGAAAGAAACCCTGCAATCCAGACCACCTCAATCTGTCAGAGTGAAACTGACAGGAAACCAGATCTGCCAGTTACTCATATCTGAAGTCCATTTACACACGTTTCTTTTCACAGTTTTATTTTTACTTTGAAAAAGATATCACATTAACGGATTACTGTAAAGTAAGCTTTTATTTTTGTTGTACATCCAGTAGGCAGGGCATAAAAACACATACCTAACCCTAACCCAAACCCTTTAAAAACTGACATAACCATGAGGTTTTTATTTCCCAAATAGTTTATTTATTCTTATTGGCCTTGTTTCTTTGTTTTTATTTAAAATCTTTTTGCTCTTTCCCGAGTTCTATTGGAGGAGAGCTGTTGTATATTCAGGTTTTAGTTCCAGAAAGTGCCTGATTAAAGTAACTAAGGTGTTGGTATGAGACCACACAGTTAGTTGTTTAGCTGAAGCGAGTGTTTTAGTGCTGGGCTTTTACAAAGTCTGCGCTCACTCCGGCCTTTGGCTGAGCAGATTTACACCCTAAATGCGAAGTGAAAATGTCGGTCCCTGTAAAACGTTCTCTCTCCTTTCCCCTCCGTCCCCAGGATTTGAAGCCTAGTAACATCGTGGTGAAGTCGGACTGCACGCTGAAGATCCTGGACTTCGGATTGGCCAGGACGGCGGCGACGGGGCTGCTGATGACCCCGTACGTGGTGACGCGCTACTACAGGGCTCCTGAGGTCATCCTGGGCATGGGTTACCAAGCCAACGGTCAGTACCCTCCCGCCCACCCGCCCGGAAACACACCACCACCCCCCCCCTTCCCCCCCAAACACGGACTCAAACAGGCCTCACTCAGCGTCTCCCGCCCACCCGCCCGGAAACACACCACCACCCCCTTCCCCCCCCAAACACGGACCCAGGGGCCATTTGCAGGCCACCCGCCAGAGTCACGCCAGAGCTGCCGGGAGCGACCTTTCCGTTGTTTCTTGTTTTCTGTTTGGAGTTGGAGTTGTCAGGATGAAGTGTTGGCTTTAAAACCGTTACCTTTGCATGCTAAGGATCACACAAATGTTTTTTATTATTATTTTTATGTATTTTTTATTATTACATTTTATGAAAAAAAATTTGTTACGCACAGAAAAAACGGGTATCATATTTTCACACAATCAGCTTCATTTTTACTGCTGTTGACCAGGGGTGTCCAATCGTATCCGAACAGACAGTGCGGGTGCAGGTTTTTTGTTCTTGCCCAGCACTAATGATTCAGCTAATGAACTGGTATCTTATCATGACCTTGATAAGTAGGAGCAGGTGTTTTATTGCTGGACTAGAACACAAACCTGCACTCACACATTTTTCGAAGATTGGACACCCCTGCTGTACACTGAGCTTCTGCTACTATAAAAATAAAAATAAAACATTAAAAATTGCATGTGGAATCTGCCCTGTTGACTTGTTGCTTTGCCCCCCCCCCTGCTGCTTAGTGGACATATGGTCTGTGGGTTGCATTATGGCGGAAATGATTCGCCACAAAATCCTCTTCCCAGGAAGGGATTGTATCCTTGCGCTGCTTGCAGCAGTTCATACAGGAACAATATTAAAATCTCGTTTACATTTACGTTACTGTACTGCCATCTCGCAGACAGTGCGTAAATCAGGGTTTAAGAGCAACAGTCACCCTAGAGGTGGGAGGTAAATACTCGGAGATCATAAATGTGCAAACCCAGGATCCGCTGTAATCTAGTTAAGCCTGTTAGGAAACCAAAATCCACTGTAAACTAGTTAGGCCTATTAGGAAACCCAGGATCCGCTGTAAACTGGTTAAGCCTGTTAGGAAACCCAGGATCCACTGTAAACTAGTTAAGCCTGTTAGGAAACCCAGGATCCACTGTAAACTAGTTAGGCCTATTAGGAAACCCAGGATCCGCTGTAAACTAGTTAAGCCTGTTAGGAAACCCAGGATCCACTGTAAACTAGTTAAGCCTGTTAGGAAACCAAAATCCACTGTAAACTAGTTAGGCCTATTAGGAAACCCAGGATCCACTGTAAACTAGTTAAGCCTGTTAGGAAACCCAGGATCCACTGTAATCTAGTTAAGCCTGTTAGGAAACCAAAATCCACTGTAAACTAGTTAGGCCTATTAGGAAACCCAGGATCCACTGTAAACTAGTTAAGCCTATTAGAAAAAACAAGGATCCACTGTAAACTAGTTAAGCCTATTAGGAAACCTAGAATCGATTGTAAACTTTTTAAGACTGTTAGCGGAAACACAAGAGGATTACACAAATGTACAACTTAGCAAAATGACAAGAAAAAAACAAAAAAAACATGCACGTTTACCACAGAACGGTGAGGCCCAGCAAGTGGCCGTGTGCACCTCCGTCCCAATTGGGGTTTCCACACAGTTCTGCAGCACATCGGAAAATGTGTCATCACTGAATTTTCAGTTAATTGCTCAGTAGTTGTTTTGATAACTGAGCAACAAAAGCACATTTAATTTTCAGAACCCCAAGTGAGATTAGGGGAACTCTTGTGGCGAGGCTGTTCAGTCGCCCCAATTCCACTCAATGTGACACAACTTGGATGTTTTTGGAACAGCGTGAACAGAAAAAAAAAAAAGGAAATAAGTGTGATCTGTAGCCATGCGACTGAAGAGCCTCTCTTTAAGAAGAAGGTCATTTTGGTTGTGACCCCGGCTGAGGGGTCAGATGTTGATGTTGCATGTTGCTGTGTGTATTTTCTGTGCTCACTAGCTCTCCATCACTGTGTTGTTGTCCATTGTGTTGTGTGTGTTGTGTGTGTTTGGTTCTGCATGGTAATCTCATGTCATCTCATTTTTCCAGTGGATGTCTGGTCAGTTGGCTGCATCATGGCTGAGATGGTGAGGGGTAGTGTGTTATTCCCTGGCTCAGATCGTATCCTTATCCCTATTGTGTGTGCGTGCGCGAGTGCGTGTGTGTGTGTGTGTGTGTGTGTGTATCTGTGTGTGGTCAAATGTGTGGTAACACTTCATGTTGCATAAACTCTTTAGATTCCATTAAAATTGGAAAACTGTAGATCCCTTAGAGTCCTGGTGAAACTACACGTTCCTTTTAAAATTGTCGGTATGTTTATTGGTATCTAATCGGCTGACGTGTTTTGCATAATTAATTGACCCAGTTGTGGTGTGTGCTTGTGTGTTTGTGCATGCATGTCTGTCCCAATGTATCCTTCCCCGTTCACATCTTCCAGTGATTTCGGTTTAGACTGGACCACCAGTGTTTTACCCAGCAGCAATAACACTGCTTGGTGAAATGTACTATAGTACACAAGTCTGGGGCTGACCGGGGTTGTCATGTCCAGTTATTTACACAGAAGAGTGGTGGAGAATAGAGTGACTTTGATCAGTGAGGATTGCAGACAGATTTAATCCATCATCGTAGAATGTTTTTGGGAGGATGTGTCGGTTCCCCTTTTACCCTGCCCACAGTGTGTCAGCCGCCTCTTATTAGGCCTCACATCCTGTCTACAATCTTATTTCCTGGTGTAAAATGACACCCACCTTGTCTCACTCATGAAAAATGCACTGCAGTATTTCTCTTAATTGCCACGACCGTAGATATTGATCAGTGGAACAAAGTTATCGAGCAGCTGGGAACGCCGTCCCAAGAGTTCCTGACCAAGCTGAACCAGTCTGTTCGGACGTATGTGGAAAACCGGCCCAGGTACGCCGGCTACAGCTTTGAGAAGCTCTTTCCTGATGTGCTGTTCCCTGCAGATTCAGAACACAACAAGCTGAAAGGTAAGACCTCTGCCTACCTTATATATTCTTACATATTTCATACAGAGAGCCATATTAGCCATTCTTACATATTTCATACAGAGAGCCATATTAGCCAGTCCAGCTCTGTTAATGCCCTGTCAAACATGTTCCTCTAAAGCCCTGCTATTCAAATCACCGTCTTTGGGGTCTGAGGGAACTGCTGGTTTTCCACCCCTCCCTTTCCCTGGGAGTCAGGTGTGAAGACAGTCTGTTCAGCTGTTATGTGAACTGTAAGGGGCGGCAGTGTAGTATAATGGTTAAGGAACTGGCCTTGTAACCAAAAGGTTGCAGGTTCGATTCCCAGGTAGGACACTGCCGTTGTACCCTTGAGCAAGGTACTTAACCTGAATCGCTTCAGTATATATCCCAGCTGTATAATGGATAATATATGTGATAAGAGCGTCTGCTAAATGCCTGTAATGTAATGTAATGTATGGCTTTAAATACCCCTTCTCGGTCTTTGTCTTCTGAGGTGGGGAAACAGAAATGTTTATTCCAAAATAATGTGATTGATTTAAGCAAGCCACTGTTTGGTTCCATAAATCAATCATTCTGCCAATCAGTAGGGGGGTCTAATGGTTAAACCTCCAGAGGCCTAGCCAGGATAAAGTCCATTGTACTGCTAATAAACTCTACCCTGGTTGGAATAGTCTCAATCTCTCACTCCCAGCCGCTATTCTATGGTTAACAAGATGTGGGCATCAGTGGTGATGTCATTCCCTTGCTGCTATGATAAGGTGTCTGAAACCATCTGGGCAGCAGGCATGCCTGATAGACAAATGTATGAGATTTGAGTGGTATTGGGACAATCTTAAAAATCTTACACCTCTCTGTGGTGTGTAATCTCAGATGTGGCTGTTCTCTCTCTGTGGTGGTGTGTAATCCAGATGTGGCTGTTCTCTCTCTGTGGTGGTGTGTAATCTCAGATGTGGCTGTACTGCTGGTGAGCCCAGACTGCCTTAACTCCTCTGATGTGATTTGTGTTCCAGCGAGCCAGGCAAGAGACCTCTTATCCAAAATGCTTGTAATAGACGCTTCCAAACGGATCTCTGTGGACGAAGCGCTCAAGCACCCCTACATTAACGTGTGGTACGATCCGACTGAGGTGGAGGCGGTGAGTATTTTTAGTCCAGCTGAGCTCAGACTCAGTTATTCATGGGCACCCCGGCTTAACTCTTCAGTCTGAGTGCGCAATCGGACACACCAGCGGCTATCAAAAAGTTCTGGTTTAACGATTGGAACGATTTCACATTCTGTAAAGGGAATACACCCGTATCAGCCTTTATTTTTATACTGTCCTGCAAAACTTAATTATTTTAATGTACTTGCATTTGTAACAAGAGACAAGAGGAGACCATTTAGTGTGGCCAGAATTGGTAATAATTAGCAATAGCCTCAGGAAAGCAGGAGAAAAGTGGTTTGTCGTAAACTATGCGCAATCTCGTTGCTGGCCAGCAGGGGTGCTGTTTACCTGTTAGTTTCAATCCAGAAAGACTGATCCCGCTCGGAAGGCTTGTGGCTATGTTGGGGAAAGTGCTTTTCTGTGCAGCCCCTATTCAGGGCTTATCAACACGCAGTAGACAGTGATGACGTTTTTTTTCCTGGAAGAATTTCACACGGGTTTTGAAGTTTAGATTACTACTGCATCAGGTATAATTAAAGAAAAAAAGATGAAAAGAAAGGCAATACCCCACATGCTGGCAGCGGCCGTTATTGCAATCGATAATTATCGTTACGATGTATCGCCCCAGCCCCTAGCTGGATGGCGTCTTGTGTTCTCATCTCTCCTGTGTGCGTGCAGGCGGTTGGGCGAGTGTGTGTGTGTGTGTGTGTGTGTGTGTGTGTGTGTGTGTGTGTGTGTGTGTGTGGTGTGTGTGTGTGTGTGTGTGTGTGAGAGAGAGTGAGAGAGAGTGAGAGAGAGTGAGAGAGAGTGAGAGAGAGTGAGAGAGAGTGAGAGAGAGAGTGAGAGAGAGTGAGAGAGTGAGAGAGTGAGAGAGTGAGAGAGAGAGGGAGTGAGAGAGTGGAGAGAGTGAGAGTGAGAGAGAGTGTGAAGAGAGTGTGAGAGAGTGTGAGAGAGAGAGAGAGAGAGAGAGGAGAGAGAGAGAGAGAGAGAGAGAGAGGAGAGAGAGAGAGAGAGAGAGTGAG